>JAJOZX010009292.1:0-57500 GCA_023014485.1 Bathynomus jamesi
TGTTTAACATATATATATATATATATATATATATATATATATATATATATATATATATAATATATATATATATATAATGGTGATTTTTTAAACATATGACACTTTGAAGGGTTTGTATTATTTTATTAACTGAAATAAAGATGAAATTTTTATTGCACCTTTTGTACACATGGGGAAGTACTCCCATAGTGCAAAACATGTTCTAAGTGATATCCTCTCACCTCTAACTCTTTGCACACGAACAACAAAATTTTGCAGTACTCGACAGAGTATCTGTTGAAATCTCAGAAAGTTCTTGTTCAATTGATGTTTTCAGTTCTTCCGTTGAGTGTTGATTTTGTTTAAACGAACTAATTTTTAAATAACCCCACGGATAAAAGTTACGAGAGTTTAGATTAGATCTGATGATGATGTTGGTGGCCATGATATTCCTTTATCATAAACCGAAAGAAATCTGCTCGACAGGACTCTTCCGTCGAAAGTAACGTGTAAGTTTCGTGAGCTGAGAGGAAATCACATAGAGCATGTTTTGCACCATGGAACCAATTCCCCATGTGTAGAGAAGGTACAGTAAAAATTTCGTTTCTATTTCAGTTAACAAAAAAATACAACCCTTTCAAAGTGTTAAATGTTTAAAAAGTCATCCGATATACATATACTGTGTGTGTGTATATATATATATATATATATATATATATATATATATATATATATATATACAGGGTGGGCCGTAAGTTTCCATACATAGGAAAATTTAAATACGTGCGTCGGTATTTGGATCAGCAGTTTCCGGATGCTTGGATTGGTCGGCGTGGTCCTGTGGAGTGGCCTCCCAGATCCCCAGATCTCACCCACCTTGATTTCTATCTTTGGGGCACTTGAAGGCCATGGTGTATCAGGAAAAGATACGAGACATAAATCATCTAAAGGAACGTATCACCAACGCCATTACAAGCATAACGTCAACTGTGCTAATGCGTGTTCATCAACAGTGGGGAACACGTATTGAAATGTGTTTTCAAAACAATGGCAACCATGTAGAGCATATTATATAAATAAAAATGGTTGTCCATAAAAAAATGTTTATTTTTCCTATGTATGGAAACTTACGGCCCACCCTGTACTGTATATATATATATATATATATATTGGGAGAAAATATATATATATATATATATATTGGGAGAAAATATCATTTTCCTTGTGGTAATGAGAGCTTATTTTTCTCCAGAGGAAAAAAAACTAAATTTGGCATAAAACAATACGAGATTTATTCCCCTTCATGATATATAAAGGTCAATTTGATAAAATTACCACTATTTAACTGAAGTTAATTTAGAGGGTGAACGAAAAATAATGAAATGACCAAATATAAATGCAATGAACAATTTCATTCAGTTTCGCTTATTTCGCCGTTATGGAGCGAGATTTTTAAATTATGGTGATTAATTCTCGCAAAATTATACATAATTCGAGCTGAACACACACATGCTTGTTTTCGCTAGCTAAATATACTAATTTATATGTGAAATGACTTCACACTTTTAAATATATTTAAAATTATGAATTGTATTTAGAGTACAATAAAATACAGTTTTCACAGTTTTGTACTAACACTTGAAAAACGATTTAGTGGCGACCCCGCTTCATCCAAACTCTTCAAATCAGATTGGATTATCAATTCATGTTTGCGGACATGCGTCACTAATATAAAGGGTAACAAACAATTTTTCAGTTCCATACCACAGGTGAAAGAAACCCCTCACACGCGAATGTAGTTTGCTTCATTAAAGATGAACATGTAGTCCGCTCACTTTAAGCTTAAAAATGAATTCCCGATCTTGAAAATGGCGGACGCTTTCATGCGAGAATTGTTCCACATTTTATTCAGTATTTTCGGAATGGACAAAGTTATAACTTGATGAAATGCTAAAGTAGAAGTTAAATTATTACATTACAATGCGAATGAAAAACCTTTATTACAACTGTAAACCTTTAATGGAAACTGAAACGAACGAAAAAAACTTCTTTGCGAGTACGTAATGCGCGAACAAAATTCATCTCGTTCTGTATGTTAAAAAAACATCCCGTAATTCATAAGGAAAACATCCCTTTTAAGGTACGTAAAAAGCGAGTGAAAACCCACTCCTTTAATACATGACAAAAGAATGAATACAAAAATACAATAAAACGGGTTAAGATAAAGAAACATAGAAGCTGAATGGAGAGCGAATGGGGTGTGGAGTGAGTTTGGGAATTTTAGGGGTTGGAACAAGTACGGGAAGGGAGTTAGGGATTTATATAGAAAACTGGGATGGGGGGTAACATAAAGAAAAAAGAAAAAAAAAAAAGGTCATTTTATTATTTCACGAATATTTTGCAAAGAGTAAGTATACGATCACGAATCGCTCTAGCATAAATAATTTGAAAAGAATCCCTGAGCAAGAACTTAATGCAGCATTTTAATAAAAATGCAGTCGATGCAATACTTCCGGATATTTATTTACATAAAGCTTTTTTTATTTATTCATTTATATAAGGGAGAGCGATACTTCTCATATTTATAGACATATTCAATACTATAGTACTGTTGTTATTTATATTATATATGCAGTTGCTGCTTTCAAAAACCAATTACCAAATTTTTCAAATGGAGAAAATCTTTAAAAAAAAAAATATAACGGCACCACAATTCCATTTAATTTAATAAAACATCACAGAATTTATTCACATTTAGATATAAGCAATCCTCAAGTAATAATAATTATAATAATAATGTCTACTTGATGCGTGTGGTTTTACATTTACCTTAAAACCATCGGAGAGAGAGAGAGAGAGAGAGAGAGAGAGAGAGAGAGAGATACAAACTAACAGAGACTTTAAGATCCACTCTAGACTAGCCCAAGAAAGTAGAGGAAAAAATAGGAAAAAAAAGAAAATAAAAGATACACTTACACTTACAGACGTGTAAAGCTTTCAAATAAGAATAGTAACAGTAAAGTATAGAACAGACAAGGACTCCCTCTTCCGCCAGTCACTACTGACAGAAAATAGTGGTGAAAACAGATTTATAGGAAAGTAGGAAAAGTATAATGAAAAGAATAGCTTCAGAGTTCATTCACACCATGCTTACACTTATTTCGTGTACTCATTTAAGCATTGGAAGACAGCAGCAAATAAAGGATAGCATGAATGCTAAACTACTTAATCTAATCTACACCATGTATTCTTTTTAAGGAATTTTTTACTTATTTATTATGTACGAGAGAGAGAGAGAGAGAGAGAGAGAGAGAGAGAGAGAGAGAGAGAGAGAGAGAGGAAATGGGAAAGAATAAAATTTAAGTTCAGGAAATTGCAAAAAAAAGATAAAAACATCATAATTGTGTCAAAAAAAAAACAAGAGAAAAGACACTAACATTCTTGAAAATAAAACTAAAGAAATTTCTAAAAATAATATATATATATATATACGAAGTACAAGCAGTAAAGAAAATAAAAAATGATAACAAAATAAAGAAATAAAACAAATACATATAAATAATAAAGAGGAGAAAGACAAAGAAAAGAAGGAAAAAAAGGGGGGGAAATGCATTGCCGCAAACTGTCGGAGGAGGAAAACTTTGTCCAATAACTAGACTGCTCTAGGGTTTATTAAGGCACAGCTCCAGTGAGTAGAAAAACCCTGTTTCTGCTTCCAAACAAGTCAACGAACGCAAACATTCGATAAAAGGACGCAGTTTTAGGAAAAGGAACGCCTAAATCAGAGGGGAAAATGAATAAGAATGTCAAAATAGAGGGGAGAAATGAATAAGAACGCCAAAACCCGGGGGAAAATTGAAGAATGCTAAAATCTGAGGGAAAATTGAATAAGAATGCCAACAGAAGGGAAATAAGAACGCCAAAATCCGAGGGGAAAGAGAATAAGAACGTCAAACCCACTGGGAAAATGATTGAGAACGCCAAAAAATTCGAGGGGAAAATAAATAAAATGAGTTAGATATTGCAGAGCTCCGATGCAACATCAAAATGTATATACGAATCGATCACTTTAACACTTGATACATCAGGAAAAGGGACGCCCAAATAATAGACTGATATCAGTATTTCTCATACAAATATTAAAAATAAGGGGTAGACTTTTTATACGGAGTTCCCGAAAAGAATACTGTGTATTTAGGGATCATTTAGTGACAGTTTTTCTTGTCCGCCATTTTGGAGGGGAAGCGCTATCTTGCCCTGATTAGAGGAGTGCACATTGGAAGCTGGAGATGGTAAATTCCTCATTTATCCTTTGCAACAGAGAGTATCTCCAATATTATATCTCTCCTTTCACTCCATCTCTCTCTCTCTAACTTATACATACATGCATATACTCTCTCTCTCTCTCTCTCTCTCTCTCTCTCTCTCTCTCTCTCTCTCTCTCTCTCTCTCTCTCTCTCTCTCTCTCTTCTCTCTCTCTCTCTCTCTCTCTCTCTCTCTCTATATCTATATATAATATATATATATATATTATATATATATATAACTGCAAACACGCAGTATAATCAACGTAAAGAACTCAGAATGCCGCCCTGAGGATTTTTCATGATACATACAGATAGTGCATGGAACAAAGAACTCTTCCGGGAAAATTAAATCCACTACAGTCCAATAAGTAATGGTAAATGACAAACACTATAGTTTTTCTTTTTCATGATGTTAGCCCGACGTGGGCAACCAGTCACTCGCAAAGAGGCCCCCAAAATATAGCTTCCCTCACCAGCTATCTGCAAAGCAGATAGGACCTAGCTTTGGGACAAGATCTAGGGGTTATACTGTAGCTACACCTAGCCTACTATATCCAGGACCTTAATATAAGCAAGACTCGTTGCATTCGCGTCGGATTGAATACATCAAAGAAAAAGGGGTAACTATTGTATTTTTAGCCAAAAACTAACACTTAAACCCAGGGCCGTTTCTTCGAACAGGTGAAGTAGGCGACTGCCTAGGGCCCTGCTTTTAAAAAGTGTAGGAAGCAAAATTTCAATCACATATGAGGCAAAATTTCAATCTCATAGGGATTGAATTCGAAACAATCTTTGTATTTATTGAGCGAAATGTTTTTAAAAATGTAAAAATGCTTTTGTTCAGTGTGCATTGTTAATTATTTTTAAAAATTACAACAAAAGAAACACTAACTTTCAATAAAAAAATTTATTCTGACAAATGCAAATTTGGCTTATTGTGTGCAATGCTAGTTATAGGCATATTCTTCAAAATAAATGAAAAAGTTAGTAACTAGTAACTCTCTCTCTCTCTCTCTCTCTCTCTCTCTCTCTCTCTCTCTCTCTCTCTCTCTCTCTCTCTCTCTCTCTCTCTCTCAACATGGGTTTAGACGGCATAGGTCGTGTCTCACCAACTTGCTCGAGTTTTTCCACGTCATGTTGAGTATGATAAGAGAAGGGCGATTGATATACTTTATCTCGACTTTCAGAAAGCCTTTGATAAGGTACCTCACCGCCGGCTAATGGCGAAAGTGCGCGCGCTGGGTATCGGTGGGGAAGTAGGTAGGTGGATTGAAAACTGGCTGAAGAATAGGCGGCAGAGGGTTGTAATTAAAGGGGTTAGTTCAGGTTGGGCCTCGGTCACTAGTGGGGTTCCTCAGGGTTCCGTTTTGGGGCCATTGTTGTTTATCATTTACATAAATGATAGACGGTGGCATCGTCAGTAGGATCGCCAAATTCGCTGATGACACCAAGCTTGGGGCCAATGTTGGGACGCCCGAAGCGATAGAGGAACTGCGTGCGGACCTTGGTAGGATAGGAGAGTGGTCCAAAAAATGCATTTATCCAAGTTAAACGGCATTTGCCAAAGTGATGCACATTGGCTACACCAATCCCAAGTCGGACTACTCGATGTTGGGGAGTAATATCGAGGTGACTGATTTAGAAAAGGACTTGGATGTGCTAATTAGCAGCGACCTTAAGTTTACGAAACAGTGCGTAGAGGTGGAAAAGAAAGCCCAGAAGCTGTTGGGTTATATTAGGAGGCAATTTCAGTTTCGGAACAAGGAGACTGTGCTCTCTCTGTACAATTCCCTGGTTCGGCCGCACCTGGAGTATGCTGTGCAGTTCTGGTCGCCCACCCTCAGGAAAAATATTGAGAGGCTGGAGCGAGTGCAGGCAAGGACCACAAAGTTAATCCCTTCCGTTAGGCATATGGGCTACAATCGACGCTTCCGCGCCCTGAACTTGTTTTCGCTGGAAACTCGGAGGCTGCGCGGTCAACTGATCGACGTTTTCAAGCTCTTACGCGGGTTCAACGATGTCGATTTTAGAAGCATGTTTAGTTTAAATGATAACCCAACTCGCAACAATGGTTGGAAGTTGGATTTGAAACGGTTTAGGACTAGTGTGTGTGGGAATTACTTTACGTATAAGATCTTTGACACGTGGAACGGTTTACCTTCAGAAGTTGTGAACAGTTCCTCTGTGGATCATTTCAAGAAAAGGTTAGACCAAATCTTGCACACTATTTGAGTGTGTAGAAATTTTCCCTGGCACCCGTTGCCATTGGTACCTCCTCGGTATGGGCCGCAAGGCCTTTTGAGGTACTTCTTTTCCTTGTAACTCCTTGTAACTCTCTCTCTCTCTCTCATATATATATATATATATATAGGGTGTCCCAAAAAAATCTATATACTCTTTATAGCATCATATTTTTTATAATTTAAAAAAAAAAAATATATATATTGTTATAGCAATTGCCAATGAAAGGTAAATTAGTAATCTAAGTGATCAAAATGTTATAGCGAGTTGTTTGCATATAAAATCTAATTAACTACGCCAAGTGCTCAAAATGTTCTCCGGCGGCATGAATGCACTTTCAATACAACAAAATCGTGTGGTCTAATGAAGCTACCTTCAAGCTGAATGGCACAGTAAATCGACACAACTGCAGGTACTGGTCACTTGATAATCCACACGTTTATGTGGATAAACATGTTAATTTACCAGGATTAACAGCATGGTGTGGTTTGTCATCCAGGGGTTTGGTTGGACCATTTTTCTTTAATGGAACAGTTACCGGTGCCGCATATCTCGCGATATGCTGCGGACAGAAATTATACCTGCAGTTCGGAAGTTGTTTGGAAACGACGACTTTTACTTTCAACAAGATGGAGTCCCCCCTCATTGGCATTGTGATGTCAGAAGGTACCTCGATGAAACGTTGCCTAACCGTTGGATAGGACGAAGAGGAAGCGTTGAGTATCCTCCACGTTCACCGGACTTGACTCCACTTGATTTTTATTTGTGGGGGCTACCTGAGGGATGCAGTTTGTGGTACAAGACCTGCAACACTCGAACACCTTAAGGATGCAATTAGGGAAAAGTGCGGGATCATCACAGCATCCACATTAGTCCATGTCTGCGAATCAGTTAGTCGACGCATTCAAAAGTGCATTCATGCCGCCGGAGAACATTTTGAGCACTTGGCGTAGTTAATTAAATTTTATATGCAAACAACTCGCTATAACATTTTGATCACTTAGATTACTAATTTTCCTTTCATTGGCAATTGATATAACAATATAGTTTGGTTTTTTTTTAATTATAAAATATATGATTCTATAAAGAGTATATAGTTTTTTTGGGACACCCTGTATGTATATATACAGGGTGTTTCAGAAAGAAAGGTCAATATTTCGGGAGGTGATAGTATCGGTCATTGTGAGAAAAAAAGTTCATATGAATATGTCTAATTCTGAATGGTTACGGAGATAGAGCTGTTTGAATCTGATGCGCGCGCAGCTCTTCCTCCCCACGCGGTGGTCCCATTCAATGGCCACCAAGGTCTCCAGACCTCTCTCCGTTAGATTATTGTTTGTGGGGGTGGATGAAAAGTCAAGTTTACAAAAGAAAGGTGGATACACGAGACGAATTGCTCGCGCGCATTTTGGATGCTGCTGCCCGCATAAAGGAACGTCAAGATCAACTCAGACGAACAACACGCGATCTTCGCACACGAGTTGCAAAGTGCATTGAGGTTGACGGTGGGATTTTCGAAAACGTATTGTAAACTGTAACAAATTTGTCATTTCTGTATCTGATACCATTCAAAATGCCAATGTTTAAATATTAAATGTTAGAAACAGTAATTGGTTTCTCTTTCTTGATTACCATTAACAATGCTTTTGTATTTGTAGATTCAAACAGCTCTATCTCCGTAACCATTCAGAATTAGACACATGTTCATATGAACTTTTTTTCTCACAATGACCGATACTATCACCTCCCGAAGTATTGACCTTTCCTCCTGAAACACCCTGTATATATATATATATATATATATATATATATATATATATATATATATAAATTATATATATATATCTCACATTATACGTATATAAGGCAGATGTTTTGATGCATATCTGGAAAATGATCAGCTAATGGGGTTGGGGGCCCCCAAAAAATCTTGTCTAGGGCTCCAAAAATGCTAGAAACGGCCCTGCTTAAACCTCAACTGGCAAAATTGAGCGTCCACTTTTCAAGGTACATAACATGTCCGTTTCATGATGGGATTGAACTCAGAATGGTCCCCTGAGGTTTTTCATGATACACATCATATATATGTTATATATATATATTATATATATGTTATATATATATATTTTATATATAGACTATATATATATTATATATATTTTATATATATATATATATATATATATATATATATATATATATATATATATATATATATATATATATATATTGCATCAATAAATACAATTTGTCAAATAAATAATCAGTAATGGGATTTCTTTTATCCTGATTAATCGCGTCCGATTATTGCCATTTTAAAGGATTTACATCTGAAAGCAAATTTTTATTTACAAAATCCCTGAAGGTTAAGAAATTTCACACAGAAGAAAGATTTTTAGTAAAGTTTCATTACAAAAAAAAACTTACGAAAATTTAGATTTAAAATATTTGTTTTACAGTCGTCTACATTCGACTGAAAAAGTCCCGCTGCCAAACGCCATGTTTCTTATAGCTATTTATCAGTCAGGGAACATGGAGTTTCGCGTGATTTTTTTCAATCGACTACGCGAGAACACCGTTTTCAAACTTGTTTTCTGCAGGATGTACGAATATCGTAAGTAAAGAAAGAGATAAGCTCCGTAACGAGCCAAAACTGTGAACAATGGACCCATGGCATATTCATAAACACTCTATACGAATTTGGGCCAAGTAATTAATAGAAAACTATCTATAGGTTTTGGTAAGACTTTACTGTTTCGTCGAGAATGGATATAAACAATCGATTTTTCTTCACTAAATCACGGAGAAGAATTTGCTTAAAACAACCACATACGTAGTTAAATATAAGCGTAAAAACCAATCCATTATTTAAAGAGCTATAAAACTACTAAAGCTCAAAGATGTAAACAAACACACATTTTATTTTTATTTACGAATGTAAGAACAAAATCATTAACTCGCATTAAATAAGTAAATATTTTGCGACTCATCAAGAAATGCATTTATATCGGACTAGAAATAGATCAAAGCACGTTCTTCCTCAATTTAGATAATCTTCATCTCAAAAATTACCCCTTTTCATTGGACTGAAACTATGGAATGATTTAAATGTTGATATAAAATTATTGTGAACGTAAATGCGCGTAAAAACCAGTTGAAATCTCGACTAATAACGGAATACTAATAAAAATCTAGGATTAAATATACATTACTCTATCACTCGTTAATTTCCCGCGTCTAATCTTGGATTAAATGCACGTTACTCGTTCATTACTGGTTCATTTTTCGTATTTAACAAAAATTTATTTGTACTGTGTTAGTAGCATATCTTCAATAAAGACTTTGTCCGTATTTGTTTCATATCGATAATAATAACTTAAGATTAATATATAATGTATTTCCACTATTAATTCGTGCGTGTATTAATCATAATTCGAACGTGACTTACGTGCTCGTACATCATATGTATTAAGAGTCAAATTACATAAAACAAATAATCCATCTGACAGTATTATTTGTATTAATGCACTATTGTAACACGAGGGAAATCATAATATTGTATTATTGCAACATGAGAGAAATTGTAATAATATAATGTTTATTTTGTATATAAATATAGAAATGTAAATAAATAAAAAATAAATATCTTCACAATAATTTACTTAATGACTTCACAATGATTTAAACTACTGTATTAGTTCATTTTATGTATTTGAAGTTAATTAATTAATTCTTATTCATGAATTAGGATTAACTGACGATCAGGGCCCCCAGCCTTCGTAACTAAAGAAGATATCACGACTTAACCTAACCAATCGTCAAGGGCGTACAGTTGAACTAACGATTGGTTAGGTTAAGTGGTGATATTTTCGTTAGTTAGCCTTATAAGGATAACTAACGAAGACTGGGGGCCTTGATCTTCAGGTGATCCACGATTTATATATTATTAATCATAACTATTTATGAAGCGATGTTGTGTCTTTAATTAAGAGCCCAGTAAAGTCTAAACCTTATGGGGCCAAATAAAATTAAATAAAGCGTTTAATTTCATAATTATTTACTTTGTTAAAATTATCGTAACAACAAAAATTGTAAAATTGTATTTACTTTATAAATAAAGAATTATTCATTCACATTCATTTAAAGAGTTAAAGACTGGTTCTGCGTCATGAGTAGATGACTTATCGAATGAGCACTTAAAATATGCAAATGACGTAGTATGTCTGCATATATCATTGCTCCTATCAGCCATGCTTGCTCATAGCTATATCCCTCAGCAGAGTTCATGAGGGTATGTATCTTGCCCCTGGTCAAAAATAAGTACGGAGACATTCTGTCCAGCAATAATATTACAGGCCTATTGCTGTCGCTTCCTGCTTCTCGAAACTACTAGAAAAACTCTTGTTACTCCGATTAAATGATTTCCTATGGACATCTAATCAGTTTGGCTTTAAAAGGTCCCACTCAACTGACCTGTGTATCTATGTACTTAAAGAAACAATATCTAAATACATTGACAGTAATTCAACCATTTATAGCTGTTTCCTTGATATAAGTAAGGCATATGATAGGGTGAACCACAATATTTTATTTGCAAAACTAGAAGACAGGAAGGTTCCCATGCACATATTAAATTTATTGAAATTTTGGTATTCCCACCAATCTTTCACTGTTAGGTGGGGCAATGAACTGTCCGAGTGTTTTGGCTCCTCTTGCGGGGTGAGACAAGGCTCCTTGCTCTTCCCTATGCTGTTTAATGTGTATATTGACGGATTAATTGCTTTACTTAATGAGGCAACAGTAGGATGTTGTATAGATAACACAAGGATAAATAACTTAGTTTATGCCGATGATATGGTGTTAATAAGTCCCTCTGTTAAAGGTCTGGATCGGCTACTAAATGTCTGCGAAGTGTATTCGCAGAAACATGATATTCTTTTTAATGTTACAAAAACTAAGGTTATGCAATTTCATCCTAAAAGCTGTAATCAGCCAGCTGATATAAGGTTTAAAATGAATGGTGAAGTAATTGAGGAAGTACAAGAGTTTAAGTATTTGGGTCAAACTATTACCAGCTCCTTGAGTGATGACTCGGATATAAGAAAATCTCGAAGCCTGTGTGCTAAAGCGAATATGACCATAAGGAACTTTCGTTTCTGTACAAGTGAAGCTAAAGACACACTCTTTCCTACTTTCTGCAGTAATATATACGGTCAGCAACTCTTGGTGAATTATAAAAAAGATTCTGGCAGAACCCTAAATTTGCTGTACAACAGGTCTTTTAGACTCTTACATAAATTACCCCCCCGAGATGCTCAGCTTCGTAAATGTTTGCTACCCGCAATATCCCGAGCTTCCCGGAGGTAACAAGACGTGCTCAACACAGTCTAATGCAAAGAATTAAAAAATCAACCAACCCGATCATCCAAACTATCCATGAGTCCTGCCATTTATCCTCTAAGCTATGGACTTCTTGGTACGAAAACGTCTGTCTTAGCTCCACTTAACTTCGACAGTGCAGTATTATTTCTCATCAATTGTATATATTTATATCTTTAGTATATGAACTGTCATTGTATTAATAATATTTGTCATATGGACTATAGTCTGCCAATAAACCTTTTCATTTTAATTTTCATTCAATCCAAACACAGTAGTTAATCCATCTACGGTTATGCTACACTGTAAAGTTGTTTCATACAGAACACCGTTTCTAAAAAATTAAATTATTCCATTCGCTGAACTGATTTCTTGGTAAAACGAATGGTCCATCAGAGAAGAGGTAACATCATCTTTCCTTTCTGGACCTATTCTGAACCAATTATATCGATATTAAAAATAAAAATGGTTCAAAATCGGACCAGAAATGAAAGACGGACCATTCGAATTACCAACAAATCGTCCCATAATCGATTCAAATGTAACGGTCATTAAATTTGCAGAAAGTGTTTTGTGTATCGAACAATTTAACTTTACAGTTTGCGTTTGAACAAATTAAACAAATTAAATGGAACAGTCATATCATGGTTGAATAATAATCATCAGTATTGGTTGGCATGCAAATATTTTACCCATGAAGGTACAGTCCCGACCAGAACTTCGTGGATGTATCTTCTTTCCAGTATTATAACAAAGGCAATTCTAAATCTGTATGTATTGTTTGTTCGAATGAAGCAGTACTATGCTATAAGTTTCCATGCATGCGTATGTCACAGTGAGTTATAAGTATTGAAACTTTTTATACATGACCCTCTCTCTTGAACTGTATGTATATGTACATACAGTGTATGTATATATATACACACACATATATATATATATATATATATATATATATATATACACACACACATGTATGTATATATGTATGTATGCGCCTTGGTGGTGTAGTGGTTAGCGTCGCTGGCTACGAATCCATCGGCCACGGGATCGAGACCCAGTGACGGCAGGCGGCGCGCAGCAAAACCCATCTGTTTATCCTTCCACACAGTAAAGAAAGTGGTTGGTAGATAAATGGGTACCCTGGGTGGCCTAGTGGTTAAGACGCTGGGCTGCTGGTGGGGCGTGGTTCGGATTCCACGTTAAACTGTATGTCTAAGGTGGAGTGAAAAGCTTGACCTTGGTCAGAATGAACAATTCGGGCGGAAGCTAACCAAAGGTTACCATATATATATATATATATATATATATATACACTATATGATCAAAAGTATTCGGACACCGCATGGTTTTGGGAAAAATGGTTTTATTATGGCATTTAGTAACCAGTAGGTCCACCCTTTGCTTTTATTACAGCGTCAACACGTCGAGGCATACTTTCCACCAGTTTTCGGTAAGTCTGTGCAGGAATGGCTCGCCATTCCTCTTGCAGAGCTGATGCAAGAGATGCAAGTGAAGCCGGGCGTGGTGTGCGGTTTCGTATCCGTCGCTCCAGTTCGTCCCACATGTGCTCGATTGGGTTGAGATCGGGGCTCTGAGCAGGCCAGTCTAACAAATCCACCTTATTTTCACGAAACCAGTCCTGCACACGCCTTGCAGTATGGCAGGGAGCTCGATCCTGTTGAAACAAACAATGGCCATCTCCGTAGTATTGCCACAGTGTAGGGAGGGCCGAATTGTCCAGAACGTCGAGATAAACGTCAGCGTTCATGGTAGTGGGTATAACAACCAACGGGCCGAGCCCTAGCCAGGAAAAACAACCCCATACCATGATGGACCCTCCACCGAACTTCACCGTTGGACGTACACAGTCAGGAAGAAGCCGTTCTCCGGGCTGTCGCCACACCGAAACACGCCCATCAGACTGGAAGAGTGAATACCGCGACTCGTCGCTCCAAAGAACAGTTTTCCAGTCCTCCACGGTCCAGGAACGACGGGAGACACACCAGGCCAAACGACGCGTGGCATTAACTTTTGTAATCAGTGGCTTGTGTACAGCTGCTCTACCATAATAACCGAGTCTGTGCATCTCTCTGCGGATAGTTACAGTACTAACGGAGGTACCGGATGCTCTTCCTACCTCCTCAGCGATGGAAGCGAGGAGGTAGGAAGTTCTTAGGTAGGAGGTAGTTATTCTCATTATAACTACCTCTGCGGATAGTTACAGTACTAACGGAGGTACCGGATGCTCTTCCTACCTCCTCAGCGATGGAAGCGGCAGAGGACGTGCGGGACTTCTTGACATGTCGTACCAGACTTCTTCTATCATGTTCCGTCAGTTTGCGTGGTCGTCCGGAACGTTTTTTCGCGTTAGTTGCACCGTCGTGCTTCCATCTCATGATAACATCCGCTACAGTCAACTTTGGTATATCCTGTTTGGCTGCAATGTTTCGTATAGAAACGTTACTTAAATAACATCCGATGACGAGTCCACGTTGGAACTCGGAGAGTTCACGTCCGCGCGGCATGGCTTCACAACAGTTACTGATAACTTAACAGAACACCTCAGCATTATAGTTTCGCCACGCTTTTTCCCAGCATACCTTTCGGCGAAGGTGATATTTGCAGAAATGCGGATTTTCCGGGGTGTCCGAATACATTTGATCATATATATATATATATATATATATATATATATATATATATATATATATATATATACTGAAGTAAGAAAATGTAATTTATAAAGATTATAAAGTTAGGTAATTCAATTTAATGCAGTAGTAAAAACGGGAACAATTATTAATTATTATAATTTAATTAGTTTCTTTTTATAATTTTCCGACTTTCTCACTAAACCATTTTAGATTCACTAACTTTTACTCACAAAATAACTTTTTCTCCAATGCCTCTAATACTTAAATTTACATTCAGTAATATAATATAATAACGCAGAATCAAATTTTAATACAAAATACCTTTAACAATCGCTTTCACATTTTCCAAATCAAAAGTTGTTAAAAACAGGGAAAAAGAAATTAAAGTTGCGCTGCATATTATATTCTCTCATGTATTATAAATTGGTATTATCCCATTTAAACGTGATTCCCATTTCATTCCTCGTCCAAGAGTGGAAAATCCGCGAGGGAGAATCTCGAAAAGAGGCAATTCTTAAATCGATACCTTCTGTACATTCTCATTTCGTGTCATTTTCATTCTCAACCACGGTTTTTATTAACACTTTCGTCCGGGTTAGGATAGGTTATGTTAGGTTTAGGCTAGTTTAGGTCAAGTTAGGTTAGTAAATACGTATTAGCAATTCTCATTTGGCGTCTTTACCGTGAGTGCGAATGGATATGACATCGTTTCTCGAATGTGGATTTCTCACTTGGTGAATTTTCAAATGCGGACTGCGAATGGTAATGGGAATGACTGAGTGGGAAGTAGTTTTTAACTATTAAATTAAAACCATTGGAGAAAAGGTATTATTAAACCAGTGATATATACACACACACAGTATATATGTATATATACACACACACACACACATATATATATATATAGTCATATATATATATATAGATATATAAGTGATAAACGCTGCAGTAAGAAAAAATTCTTTCGTGATGAGAGTTATTATAAAACTCCGAGAAAGAGATACCATTTTCGTTATATATAATTCCGCACACAAATTATTGTACGAGTATAATACAGCAACTGCAAGCATTATATTTTAATGAATTTGTTTATGTGATGTAACAAATGATTATATATATATATATATATATATATATACAGCGTGTCCCAAAGAAATGTATACCCACTTTGTTCGATAATACCAGCTATGAGGATAATAAATATATTACTTTTTATATGTTTTTTAATAAAGAATTTTCTCCTGAATCTAAATATGTAATTATTTTTATTAAAAATTGAAAAACAAAAAAGTTACAGATGTTTAAATTATAATTATTATTTTCGAGACTTCATGTGCGATATTTTCTAATATTTTTGCACGTATACGAGATAAGTTTGAAACCGACGGCACTGTGCAAAACTTACAAAAACAACGTTCTGGAAGACGTCGAACATCTTAGATAAAGTGTCATTTAACCATGGAATTTGTAAAATTTTTTAATTAGCTAATAATTACAACATTTATGCTTCAATATCAACACTAAACATAAGTATCTCAAAACAGTCGGTTAAAATATTAGAAAATATCGCACATGAAGTCTCGAAAATAATAATTATAATTTAAACATCTGTAACTTTTTTGTTCTTCAATTTTTAATAAAATAATTACATATTTAGATTCAGGAGAAAATTCTTTATTAAAAAACATATAAAAAGTAATATATTTATTATCCTCATAGCTGGTATTATCGAACAAAGTGGGTATACATTTCTTTGGGACACGCTGTATATATATATATATATTAGTGTGTCCCAATTTTTTTTGTTTCTGAAGTTTGTCATGCACATCCCCCTAATTTCTTCCACTCATGAAAACATGCCAGCAAGATGAATTTCATTCGTTTTCTTTAATTTTAAGGGTCCCCTCAAACCATGTGTTACTATTGCTGAACGGCTACTCTCTACCTTATACTAATTGTAGCATATTTCTTTTCAGGTTATGGATACAAGAAAGCAGGAGACTGTGTGGTTGGTGGGGGGGTTGCGAAATGAACCCCTGGAAATGCTGTGTCAACTCCCGACAGTGGGAGATGTTCTTCGACGTCTGTTGTTCTTCACTCGGAAGAAAAAACGTCCACGGCGGAAGCTGCCAATGTGGTAGCTGATGAGGTTATGACGGTGTGGGCTCGGGCATCTATTCTGACCTCCCACAAGCCCAAGTGCGTCGAGAGGATCAAGGCCCTCTCCACGGACTATGAGAAGGTTGCCAGAAACCGAAACCGTGGGGGAGAGAAGCAACTGGAGCGGGAAAAGGGATTCCAAGCCAACCTGAATACACTGTTCGAAACAGCTCATGCCAACGCCATGAAACTCATCAAAGTCCCCGAAGATCGAGACTTTCTGAATGACCAGCGAACCGTGCGGAAGATGTACATCGGAGGAGAGAACCTGGAGTTTGCTCGCAGGGCAGCGGAGTGGGAGAAACGCCGAGCAGCTGAAGAGAAGAGGAAGAAGAAAAGCCGCGAAGAGATGGACTCACTGCAAGCAAAAGGAACGGTGAAAAGTGGGTCTTCTTCTTCTTTGGAGTCCATGGCCGAAGCATCCAATGATGATGTCCAATATTCCTCTCCTGGTCCTTCGGCTCCTCGATCCGCTCCCAAGGATGGCCAAGTGTCGGCAAGGAGGATCATCCAATATCCCAATTTTGCTGCAGCCCTGGATCAAACTGGAACCTCAGTATGCCAAGCGATGCACATTGTGGCTCCAGCACTCACTGCCGTGGGAGTTGAGTTATCCTCGGTCACCTCGTCCAAATCAAGTCTTCACCGTTCACGGCAGAAGTCCAGGAAGAACTTGGCAGCCAGAATCAAGACTGAGTTCAATCCTGATACACCGCTTGTCATCCACTTTGATGGCAAACTCCTCCCTGATTCGGATGGAGGGAAATCAGATCGCATACCAGTGCTGGTCAGCGGGAAGAATCTTGAGAAGTTGTTGGTGATCCCAAAAATCCCTGACAGCACGGGACAGCGGATGGCTGGAGCTGTTCTGAAGGTGCTGGACGATTGCCCGCAAGTTCAACCATGGATTGCCGGTCTCTGCTTCGACACAACAGCGGCGAATACCAGTATTCACAGGGGCGCTTGTACGATTATCCAGGACCAAATGGACCGCCGCATTCTTTTCCTGGCTTGCAGACACCACATGATGGAATTGGTAATCACCTCAGTCTTTGACCTGTTCTTCAGGTCTTCTGGCCCCGAAATTGCGCTGTTTGCTCGCTTCAAATCCCAATGGGAGTTCATCGACCAGAAGCAGGCTTCTCCGTTCAACGGCGATGGCCCAAGCAACATCCTTTCGGAATGGGTGGCGTTGAAAAAAGAGCAGATTGTCCACTTCATTGAAGACCAGCTTGAAGTTGGCCACCCAAGAGACGATTACCGGGAGTTCCTGATCCTCGCTCTGGTCTTCCTCGATGGTCATGGCAAACGAGATCTCCGGTACAATCGTTCTGGAGCATACCACCGGGTCAGGTGGATGGCCAAAGGCATTTACTGTCATAAGATGTTCATCTTCCGAAGCCAATTCCACCTGACCACTCACGAGGTCCGGTCACTACGCAGGATAAACATCTTTGCCATCACCATCTACCTCCAGAGGTGGTTCGAGGCTCCATTGACGGCGGACGCGCCCGTCAATGACCTGGAGCTGTTGGAGGACCTAGAGCGGCACAAGGCGGTGGATCATGATGTAGGTACCGCCGCATTGACAAAATTCTGGGGCCACCTCTGGTACCTAAGCGAAGATTTAACCGGACTCGCTATGTTCTCCTCCAAAACCACCGATGCAGAGAAGATGGCCATGCTCCAAAACCTGCACAAGAAGACCGAAAACCCAAAAGATCTGCGTCGGCTGGAGGGAAAGTGTGTCTTGACCGTGAGACGGTCGGATTTGAGCACCTTGGTCACGAAAAGGACTCAAAACCTTTTTCATTGCCTGAAGCTGCCGGTTCCAAAAACCCCCAAAGATCTCGAAGGATGTGCACCATCGTTGAAGTCTGTGAATGACGCGGCAGAACGGGCGGTGAAACTGGTGGAAGATTTCAATGAGGGCCTGACAAAAAACGAGGAGGAACGGCAGCTCGTGTACCAAGTCGTCGAATACCACCGCCAGCAGTTCCCCTCAGCAGACAAAAAGATCCTCTGTCCCCCGAAATGAAATGTGCCATTAGGAAGAATTTCCATTTCCTTTAATTTAGTCATTAGAAAGAATTTACATTTCATTCTTCCATTTTAGAATGATTAATGCTGAGCATTTACGTTTGTTCATATAGGGTCGAATAAACAAGGTCAATGAGGGGACCCTTCCCCTCCTAATAGGCCAATGAAATTTCGCCCATGTTTTCCTTTCTTCAAGTGTAATTAATTAAAGGGGTGTGCGATTTGACTCTTGCAAATTTTTATTTTCACATGTGAGGCTGGGACACCCTAATATATATATATATATATATATAATATATATATATATATATATCAGTGGTGTAGTAGTTGGCATCACTGACTACGAAACCACCGGCCCCGGGTTTGATTCCGGGAGAAAGCAGGCGGCGCGCAGCTTACCCAGCTGTTCATCCTTCTGGAAAAGTAGGTTGGTAGATAAATGGGTACCCTGGGTGACCTAGTGGTTAAGAAACTGGGCTGCTGATCGAGAGGGGTCGTGAGATTGAGTTCGGGCAAGGATTTCGTAAATTCTGACCACCGGTTGTGGATCGTGGTTCGGATTCCATTTTAAGCTGTAGGTTCAAGTTGCAGCAACAAGCTTGACCTTCGTCAAACAATTCAGGCGGAAGCAAAACCAAGGTAACCAAGGTTACCAAGGCATATATATATATATATATATATATATATGTGTGTGTGTGTTTGAAACAAAACGTCTAAAAAGGGGTTTACAAAAATGCAGTTTTTTAATTCTCTTGACGCATTGTGACAAATATTTTATTGATATTTTTTTTTTAAATAGATAGGTTTTGTTTCCTATTTTTATCATTTTGCTCTAAGGAAAATAAAATGTCCTTAAATAAAAGTTTATCCTACAATTATTTCAATAGCGAGTAACCATTTCAGTAGCAACATCTAATTAACCATTCCACACTTTGCGTGTGTTTTTACGAAACAAAAATAGTGTCAACAGTCCAAAATTACTTAGTAGGCTGAATTCCTAAAACTCCCTAAAATCCCTAATTCTTATCTCCTGCTTCCCACACTATTATGGTTTTAAATCTTTTTATTGTTACAGACCAGTGGTTCCCAACCTTTTTGAGGCAATGGCCCACTAAAGCTGATTCGAATAACTCGTGGAAAAATAATGTAAATATACAGTAGTTACATGCCAATAATTTCATAAAATTACTAAAATTATATTACTTCTAAATTTGAATTTGATTTTTAAAAGGAATGCTATGACCAACCTCCATGGACCACCCAGGAAATTTGTCATGGCCCACCGGTTGGGAACCAGTGTTATAAAAAATGTATAAATATACAATGATTCTTTGAAATGAAGGATATCAACAAATCCTGCACGATCTGTCGACTTTAAAATTGAGAGTATAAATGAGCTTAATGTGTAGTCTGCAAATAATAAACTATTTGAAGAGTACACTGTTAGTATAACACGAGTAGCTCGAAAGTAAATCAAACGCTTCGCTTTGGGACAAGAAGGGTCCTCTGGGATTTAGGAAAACACAAAGTACACTTTTAAGGATTGAAGCAAACCTTTCATATTACTTTCAATATATTTTTAATTTACTACAACTACCGCACTTTTTAAGTATTCTATAGTACATTTAGGCTCAATTACACTCTAATTTTTAAACTATATACTGTACAACGGACAGGGTCTAGGAGTGTAGTGCTATGTGGGTACAGTTAAAAAAAAAGTCTTTAAACTCCTGATAATTAAATGAATGAGAATACATCCAATAATTTTTGAAAAGGAACGATTTTTACGTGCGTGAAATGGGGATAAGTCAACCAAATTCCGTTTTACTTTAAACACTTGAGCTATTATCCTTTCTGACAGATATAAATTATCCAGTACTTAACACGATCAAAGTATTTCTAAAATTCACTTATTTCGACAGTCAAAAATTAGAAATTTTGTCAAAATTATTTATGTTTTAAATTGTGGTGATGAAAAGGTTTAAAAAATAATAATAAAGTTTGGAAACTTAGCGTCATTATTCATTCTCTTCAACCTTTAATTAAGAAGTTATTCAAACTTCTTTATAATATTGCTCAAAGATCATTGATAAAAAGTTTTACTTTAAAATAAATGAAGTAGAGAAGGAGGTCACTTCAACTTTAAAATTCTTATCGATTACTGTGTTATGATTTTAGTATTAATTCTTTTAAGTGTTCGAATAACGCATTACATTGTCATTTACCATGAAATAAGTTTTCATTGTTATTATTATTTTTATTATTATTATTATTATTATTGTTGTTATTATTATTAGTTATTATTATTATTATATATATAGTAAAAAAGGCTGTAATTCACTGTACAGTTACTTTGTGAACGCCATATAATATATATATATTAAGTAGTGCGTTCACATAGAAACTGTTCAGTGAAATACTCGTATACATACATTATTTAAAACCAATTTTCCATTCTCTATGAGTCTATGGAGTAACTACGACGCTTCAACTCGAGGCCGGAGACACTCAAATCAACTACCCACAAAAGGATATATACGGATCACCGCCGGAAATAAGGAATCCAGTTTTACCTTTCATGACAAGATTGGAGGTATACCTCTAATGGTACACGAGGTGAAACAAACATCTCCATTTACACACCGCAAATTGCTTCAATCCCTTTCTCGTTAACTCTTGTGCCAAGTTTATATCAACACGTTTATTCCCACATTTACTAATTACATCTATAGCTTCCATCATTAACGCGATATTCCTCTGCTTCTCAGACCTACGCACTCTCTATTATACACCTCCACAATCCTATCACTATTCATTCTTTCCACTTTACCACGCCAATGTAACTTTTTTTTATGCAGGAAGGAGAGGCCAAGGACGAATGCCCACAAAAACGCTCCCCTCCACTATAGAAAAAGAAGGTAGCCAAAATCAACTATCCTCCATTCTCATCTTCAATTACTTTTACACTCCATACCTCTCAGAAATACACATTTCTCAAACGGACGGACAATCTGTTTTACATCAACCATGCTTCTTCAGTTATTCACCACCACTGCTTTCACTTCTGACAGTGAACTATCACACCAAACAAGCGTTTCGCATTCATATATTAGTGTTGGCACCAGTGCACCTTCTTGAAAATCTCTCGCTGCATCTACACACTAAAAGTTTTTCTTCAAAACTGGGAATAAAAATCGGACTAAATGTAATTTGCAAGAAATAAGGTAGTATTTCACGAGTACACATATTGAATCGAAAGTAGATCGAGAGTAGACGAATCAGTTCTTTTCTTGACGAGCGGAGTCCCCTAAAACTGAACAAATAATGCAAAGAGGACATCCAGTGGACTCTTTGAAACGATTTACACTATATTCAGGGTACATTTAGTCCTTTCTTTACTCCCCGTTCTAAAGTAATCAATGGACAGAGTGCACGCTGAAGCACTTACTCCATATACCAAACCTTTTATCGCGCCTCTGACTTGCCTCCCCTGCTTCACTCTTTCAGCTTCCAATATACTTCATCTGTCAATCAGATGCCCCAAATATTTACTTTTTTCACAGCCTTTAAATTTTCTCCACTCAACATAACATTACTCTCTCTTCTCTCTCTCTCTCTCTCTCCACCTGGCTCCCCACCTGGCTACAGTCTTCAACAAATCGTTGGAGATGGGCCAGGTGCCTGGTGACTGGAGGGAAGCCAACGTGACCCCTATCTTTAAGAAAGGGGATCACGAAAGTCCAGGGAACTATCGTCCCATTAGTCTCACTTCAGTTGTAGGTAAATTATTAGAAGGGATAATAGCTGATAGGATCGTTGACCATTTGGATTCCTACAAGCTGCTTGGGGACTCCCAACATGGGTTTAGACGGCATAGGTCGTGTCTCACCAACTTGCTCGAGTTTTTCCACGTCATGTTGAGTGAGTACGATAAGAGTAGGGCGATTGATATACTTTATCTCGACTTTCAGAAAGCCTTTGATAAGGTACCTCACCGCCGGCTAATGGCGAAAGTGCGCGCGCTGGGTATCGGTGGGGAAATAGGTAGGTGGATTGAAAACTGGCTGAGGAATAGGCGGCAGAGGGTGGTAATTAAAGGGGCTAGATCGGGTTGGGCCTCGGTCACTAGTGGGTTCCTCAGGGTTCCGTTTTGGGGCCACTGTTGTTTATCATTTACATAAATGATATCGACGGTGGCATCGTCAGTCGGATCGCCAAATTCGCTGATGACACCAAGCTTGGGGCCAATGTTGGGACGCCCGAAGCGATCGAGGAACTGCGTGCGGACCGAGGTAGGATAGGAGAGTGGTCCGAAAAATGGCAAATGCCGTTTAACTTGGGTAAATGCAAAGTGATGCACATTGGCTACGCCAATCCCAAGTCGGACTACTCGATGTTGGGTAGTAATATCGAGGTGACTGATTTAGAAAAGGACTTGGGTGTGCTAATTAGCAGCGACCTTAGTTTACGAAACAGTGTGTAGAGGTGGAAAAGAAAGCCCAGAAACTATTGGGTTATATCAGGAGGCAATTTCAGTTTCGGAACAAGGAGATTGTGCTCTCACTGTACAATTCCCTTGTTCGGCCGCACCTGGAGTATGCTGTGCAGTTCTGGTCGCCCACCCTCAGGAAAGATATTGAGAGGCTGGAGCGAGTGCAGGCGAGGGCCACAAAGTTAATCCCTTCCGTTAGGCATGTGGACTACAATCGACGGTTACGCGCCCTGAACTTGTTTTCGCTTGAAACTCGGAGGCTGCGCGGTCAACTGATCGAGGTTTTCAAGCTCTTACGCGGGTTCAACGATGTCGATTTTAGAAGTATGTTTAGTTTAAATGATAACCCAACTCGCAACAATGGTTGGAAGTTGGATTTGAAACGGTTTAGGACTAGTGTGTGTGGGAATTACTTTACGTATAAGATCTGTGACACATGGAACAGGTTACCTTCGGAAGTTGTGAACAGTTCCTCTGTGGATCAGTTCAAGAAAAGGTTAGACCAAATTTTGCACACTATTTGAGTGTGTAGAAAATTTTCCGTGGCACCCGTTGCCATTGGTACCTCCTCGGTATGGGCCGCAAGGCCTTTTGAGGTACTTCTTTTCCTTGTAAGTCCTTGTAACTCTCTCTCTCTCTCTCTCTCTCTCTCTCTCTCTCTCTCTCTCTCTCTCTCTCTCTCTCTCTCTCTCTCTCTCTCTCTCTCTCTCTCTCTCTCTCTCAGTGTAGGTACTGAGGAGGGCGTAAGAACGCTTCAGAACGATTTTGACAGGTTGGGCGAATGGTCTGCTACTTGGCAGATGCCATTCAACTTGGACAAATGTAAGGTAATGCACATAGGTTATAAAAACCCGAAGACCGATTACTCTCTTGGGAAGGAACTTGACTGAGACCGATCTAGAGAAAGACTTAGGAGTCTATATCAGCAACGATCTGAAACCGTCGAAGCACGGTGCAGAAGTCGAAAAGAGGGCCTTAAAATTATTAGGTTATATTAAACGACAGTTCCAGTTTCGGAACAAGGAGACTGTAATGTCTCTTTATAATTCTCTAGTCAGACCTCAACTGGAATACTGTGCGCAGTTTTGGTCTCCATCCCTCAGGAAGGACATAGAAAGGTTAGAAAGAGTACAAGCAAGGGCTACAAAATTGATCCCTTCAATGAGAATGCAAAGCTACCAACGGAGATTGGAGCGCCTAAATCTGTTTAGCTTAGAGACGAGGAGGTTGCGAGGTCAGCTTATTCAAGTCTTTAAGATGCTCAAAGGAATAGACAGGGTAGATTACAGACACTTATTCTCACTTAATGCCAATCCGACAAGAAATAATGGGTTTAAACTGGAACTAAAGACATTTAGGACCTCTGTCTGCGGAAATTTCTTTTCCTATAAAATAGTTAATATCTGGAACCAACTTCCCTCAGAGGTTGTTTCCAGTCAAAGTGTAAATGTGTTTAAAAATAGGCTAGACAAAGTACTGAATACTCTCATAGTTTAAGATTAAAACATAAGAAAACTCTGCAGGAGTGAGTTCGCTTGCACGGTGTCTCTGTGAGCAAGCTAAATATAGAGCTATTTATATATTCTTCACTTTCCTGTAAAATTTAATTGGCTACTTTTCCAGGGTCAAGGTATTTTCTTCAACCTTTTTCCATACCTGCCTCTGGCAGGGAGGGAGCGGAGGGTGGGGAGAGAGCCTTCTACTTTTCTATCCAGTTTTCTACTACTGCTAGGATAGTTGAAAGAAAAATAAACTTTTAATAACAGGAACCTCCCAGAGTGGACCGAAAGGTCTTTGAGGCTTCCTCTTGTCCTTGTAACTCCTTGTAACTCTCTCTCTCTCTCTCTCTCTCTCTCTCAACAAGAACAACCTCATTTTTATTTACATTCACTTTCAATAATTTCCTTTCACAAACGTCAACAAAACTTTTTAATGGTCTTCTTAATTCGTTGTCATCAGCATACATCATCAGTACGATAGCCTCCACTCATTCTCTTCCAAATACAGATTTACTTCTCTCTCTAACATTACTATTTTCATCTCAAGCATTTCCCTACCCATAAACACATTAAACGGTCATGACGACGTCACAGAGCCCTGTCGTGCTCCAGCATTAATACTGAACCAGTCCCTTAACTCAGCGTTTCCCAAACTTTTTTTATCTAATTAACGCTTCCTTCAAACTGAAGTGAACCCTTCTCCCCCCTCCTCCGCCACACCTTATTTCAGCTGCAAACGATACTGAATGAAGTGTAATTTATTGGTACCATAATCAGTGTGAAGAAGTAATAAAATTGAACGTTTCCTAAAATTGTCAATAACAGACATATTTTCTAAACAATCTTTACATCATCATCATTTTGGGTATAGTGATAGCGAATAAAATTACTGAAAATATCCAAAATTTTGCTTTATTTTTTCCTCCTACTAACCTCTTCACGCACCCTTCAGCAGGCTTTGCGACCCCCATGGGAGACGTGCCTCGCAGTTTGGGAAACTGTGCCTTAACTATTACACAAACAGTACTACCCAAATAAAAACTTTTCATTACATTTGACGACTTACCACTGAGGCCATACATTCTAAGCACTTGCCATAAGGCGGAACTATTTATTTTATTATACATTTTCTCAAAATTTATATACACCTTTCCCTTCTTATCATTTAGTTTCTCAGTCAGCTTTTTCAATGCAAACACTTGAACAACACATTCTATGCCTTCTCTAAACCTGCCTTGTTCATCTGAAACTTTTTCTCTTTATTAACACTTTTACTTATACATTTCCAGCTATACTTAAAATATTTACATATTCATTACATTATACAGTATATATTGTACCATCAATTCCTATCGACATTCCTTTCTTCAGCTTAAATGCTACTCATTCAAACTTCCTCTAGTTTGATGTCTTCCACTCTTTGGTATACACTTCCACCAAACCCAATTGCATTCACATTTGCTTCCTGGCCATCCACCTCGCTTATCAGCTCACTAAAATATTCTCTAAATCTTTCGGGTATTTGCTCATTTCGCACAAACAAATTGCCACTCTTAAAATGAGAGCTATTTCCACTGATATTTAAGAAAACTTTTTAAAAGCTAAAAACGGCTTACTTGAAATCCAGACAAGCAAACTTATTTTTAACGAAAAAAAGAAATTCAAGCAACATACCCTTGCCTTGAACCTTGAACAAACACTTGATTTTTGCAATTATTAATATTAGACAATTCCTTAACTTTATTTTTTTAATTTTTTAAGGCTAAATTTAATTTCCATTCTAAATGTCCCACAGTGAGTGGGTGAGTGGGCTGCCATTTTGTTTAACTCATCTCAAAACTTTTAAAACTACTTCGAATTATTTTACAAAGCAATAATTACGATGTTAAATGAAGTTAGTACATAAAATTATATATACTTTTCTTATATTAGTACTCTACACGTTTTATAATATGGGTAACTAATCTACTTTTACATTATTTTATTATTTAAACGCATGATTGGCTGAGATTTAACAATGTCTTGCATTTTTTAAATTATAAATTACTGTTTTAAACCTTAATTATGTATAATAAAACTCCCAAGAATCAAAGCACTACCCGTATTGCAATTCTGAAAGCCACAGTTTTGAGTCTTGGTGAGAAAGGAGATTTAAATCCCATTGATAGGTATAGACACCGTTCGTCATATGATTCATGAATTAGGTATTAGAACAGGGGGTCTAAAAGTCACCGCCTGCAGCCCGCATAAAGCTCTCGAACGTTATTGTTGCGGTCCGTACAAGGTCGAATGTTAATCCGCATATCGGTGACGTGGAATTTGATAATATATATATTTTTTTATGTATGTATTAGAGGCACAAGTAGTATCGTAATAAAAAATAAATAAATATATATATATATATATATATATCCCTCTAACGCCGACTGAGTCGAATACTTAGCGTTTCAAATACACGCATTTAGACTTAACCCTACAAAAACGTTCGGCGTTAAAGGGTTAAATATATATGATGAATAAAACCACGAAGGAAAGGAAACACAGAATGGTGCTCAAGCGCTTTCGTCTAATGACATCCTCAGGAACACTGAGGATGTCATTAGACGAAAGCGCTTGAGCACCATTCTGTGTTTCCTTTCCTTCGTGGTTTTATTCATCATAAATATTTTTCACGTGTTACTTTCGTGAAATACTTTTCATATATATATATATATATATATATATATATATATATATATATATATATATATATGAGGCACACACCAACGTACCGAAATAAGTTTGAGACCCTTCTATTAGAAAAAAAAAAATTTTCTAGTAGTCGTGATGCATACTCGTTGTATAACTATATATTTTTAATTTTGTAAATTCACATACTCATTTTTTGAACTTTGAAAATAAAAAAACTAATTTCTAACCTTAATTTAATAACTTCAGAATAATATTTTAAGTGTTAAAAGACAACTTTTTCGTACGTAAAAAAATTATTATCCTTAAGTAAGCAAATCCTAAGAAAAACAACTTTTTTTAACCATGAACACGACAGTTTTATCAGTCTGCCTTTCATCATTATAACGAGTCATTCCAACGAACTGACCTTCGCACTTTTTCACTTTATTCCCACTAACTTTCTCTTCTCCACATACTTCTCATTCATTTCTCTTTCAGAGTCTTCATCCGTTCTTTTTAATTTTTTTTACTACTCGTTTAATATTCCTTTTGCTTCCTTTATACGCTTCATCTCCTTCCATCACCGAGTTTAGAACGGTGAAAGACAAATTTTACTACATTTATTACAAGAACTTATTAAACGTTAAATCACAATGTAATACAAACAAAAATTGCCAGAAATAAAATATGGAAACGCTTAAAAAGAAAATTGGGAGAATATTAAAGTGACTGTTGAAAACGTTCTCTTCTAACTCCCACATATACAGGGTGTCCTAAGGTGGAGGCTTTTTCCTCACGAGTGTAACTCGCTTCCATATAAGCCAGTGCGTGTTATTCTATTTGCAACAAAAAAAAAAGTCCCAAAACAAGACATCAATTTCAACATTTGTTTTAGTTCTAATTTATTAATTTTGTAAATTTAATTTGAAGTAAATTTTCCTATGAGACCGGGCCTATGGGACACCCTGCGTATACAGAGTGTAACAAAAATCCGTTCTCATAGAGAAATAAGATATAACAGAATTGAACGAGAAATAGTTTTAACCATACATTATAAAAAATACAATCAAATTACCAATTAATCCAGTACATGCTCAAATTGCATTCCATGAAGCCGTTGACACATTTCTACTCGGCTTTGTAAGCTGTCGGTTACATTTTGAAGTGTTTCCGCACTAATTCTGTTACATTGATCTGTAATTTTTTCTTTTGACTGCTGGATCGTTCGAGGTCTTGACTCATAAACAACGGACTTTAAGTGGACCCACAATAACCTAACAGTGTTGTCACGTAATACATACAAGCTCCTCACGATCAATTCTGTTATGTCTTATTTCCCTATGAGAACGGACTTTCGTTACACCGTGTAATATATATAATATATATATATATATATATATATATATATATATATATATATACACACACACACACACATATATATATATATACACACATATATATATATATACAGTGTATATAAAATGCAAAACGAAATTACAAAAGATAACCTTTATATTAAAACCAAATTTAGAATATCAGTACGACAGACGAGGATGTTAATTAAAATCGAAATTGGAGTGAACGAAAGAACGTGAATGTTCAAGGTTTCAGATACAAACATCCATAAAACTGCAATTACCACTTGCTTCATCTCGTTTTCATTTTCAATTACGGTTCCAAAATGAGAATCGCCAAAAACGAGAATGTCCATATATTTGGCAAACTGTTTTTCTGAGTCTGTGTCTTTAAGGTTTGTTCTTATTTCGGTATTAAGAGTAACCTAAAATGCTATTAATGGTAATAAATAGTGGTATATAGTGGCCCAACTTCGTGTTAATAGTGACCTATTAGGATATAATAATAATAAAATTCACAAAATCAAATATATAATTTAACTTAACGTTAATCAGAACTCGTTAACAGTATAATACAGGGTGTTTATAAAGTCCCTATCTATTTCAGTGAAAACGTAGCAAAAAGGGTAAAATTCAATAACAATATAATAGAAGGCATACATTTAATGAATACTTAAGCATATGATTCTACATGAGCACCATCAGTATCTCTACAGAGTTCGAATCTGTCAGCAGCATTGCGGAACACATTTTGGAGCATGCCAGGGGTTATTTTTGTAAAGGCTGTTACGATACGAGCACGTAAATCTTGCGGATCTGTAACCCTCGTTTGATAGACATTTGATATGATAAAGCCTCATGCAAAGAAATCTAAGGGCGTTAGGTCAGGAGATCGAGCCGCCCAGGGCCTGTTGCCTCCACGTCCGATCCACCGATTTGGAAATTGTTCATTTAGGTACTCCCGAACAATGTTTACGTAATGACAAGGTGCCCCATCTTTTTGAAAGACGACGGTGTTTAAAATGCCATCTGAATGAAGCTGGGACATTTACGTGCTCGTATCGTAACAGCAGTTACAAAAATAACCCCTGTCACCCTCCAAAATGTGTTCCGCAATGCTGCTGACAGATTCGAACTCTGTAGAGATACCGATGGTGCTCATGTAGAATCATATGCTTAAGCATTCATTAAATGTATGCCGTCTATTATAGTGTTATTGAATTTTACCCTTTTTGCTACGTTTTCACTGAAATAGATAGGGACTTTATAAACACCTTATATAAATGGATTGTTGTAATATCCTTGCCGGGTATCACTACTTTTGGAGGGACTAGACTGGTATGTAACTGATTACGATCAGAATGAGTGGTACTAAAATAGGAATGAAACGGAGTTAACTGGAACTAACTATGTTCAATATTCCTACTTTTAGATTTCCATTTTCAGACAAAGTGAGAAGTAAGAAGCGATTCGATATACAGGGCGTCTCTGAAGTCACTGTGTGCGCGCGCGCACACACACACACACATATATATATATATATAGGCACCTCGGTGGTGTAGTGGTTAGCGTCGCTGACTACGAAACCATCGGCCCCGGGTTCGAGACCCGACGGCAGCCGGCGCGCAGCAAAACCCAGCTGTTCAGCCTTTCACACAATAAAGAAAGTGGTTGGTAGATAAATGGGTACCCTAGGTGGCCTAGTGGTTAAGACGCTGGGCTGCTGATGGGGCGTCTGCTGATGAGGCGTGGTTCGGATTCCACATTAAACTGTAAGTCTAAGGTGGAGTGAAAAGCTTGACCTTCGTCAGAATGAACAATTCGGGCGGGAGCTAACCAAAGGTCAAAGGTTATACTCAAATCGAGTTATCAACAAATATGGCGATAACATCAAAAGACAATACACATACGGAAGGAAGAAACAAATTTTGGGCTTTTAACTTAAACTTCAAGACCATAAATTGGGAAGAAATCAGATCACACATGGCCCAAATGAAGTGGATAACAGTCTTAGAGAATAAAACAACGGAGGAAATGTTAACAACTTTGGAAGAAAAGACGCTGAAAATTTTAGAAAAATATGCTCCGAAAGCACAGCCAAAAGGAGAGAGGAACTGGCTAGAGAGGCAAAAGAGAAGAATATTCTACGAGAGAGAGAGAGAGTAGCGGCAAAGTTAGCTAATTGTGGAGACAACAATGCCAGGAAAGCAATACAAGAAAAACGAGAGAGTATCGATAGGGACATACAAACCCTGATTAAGGGCCATACAGAGAGGGAAGAGGAAAAGGCAGTAGAAGCAATAAAGGAACATCCAAAATACTTCTATAGCTATGCGAAAAGGAAAACAAAAACGCGCGCTACCATCGGGCCCTTAAGGAAAGGAAATAATGAACTAATAGACGATCTAAAAGAAATATCTGAAACATTGAGAACCCAGTATGAATCGGTCTTCAGTGCCCCAAAAAGTGACAAAGCGATACCTGACATAGATGCATTCTTCGCAGAGAAATTGCAAGGAGAATGTATAACAGACTTTGATTTTACCCCAAAGCTGTAGCGAGAGCTATAGGACATATGAAATCAAATTCAGCTGCAAGTCCAGAAAAGTGGAACGCACTATTCATTAAAAACTGTAAAAATGAAATAGCCGCACCCTTATACTGCATATGGAGAAGATCCCTAGACACTGAGGAAATACCGCGCATCTTGAAAAGAGCGAACATTGTTCCTACATATAAAGGAGGGGACAGATCTTAAGCAAAGAACTACAGACCAGTGTCATTGACGTCTCACCTCACCATAGTATTTGAAAATAGTTAGAGAAAAAATTTATGATTTCTTGGAGACACTGGAGAGATTCAACGAAAATCAGCACGGACTCCGATCAGGTAGATCATGCCTATCACAAGTTATAGAGCACTATAACAATATTTTAGATGCACTTGAAGGCAATGAAAACTATGATGTCATATACACGGATTTTGCTAAAGATTTCGACAAATGCGATCATGGTATAAGAGCACATAAAATGAAACATATGGGAATAACAGGCAAAGTGGGAAAGTGGACCTACAACTTCCTCAGAGAACGCCTACAGGTCGTCAAAATTCAAAGTGTATCATCATCAGAATCAGAAGTACGCAGCTCAGTACCACAAATACAGTACTGGCCCCACTCCTGTTCATTATCATGGAGTGGAGACAGTGGAGTAAACAGCAACAGTATAGTAACATCCTTTGCGGACGATACAAAGATCAGCAGAAAAGTCAACGATGTAAATGAAGTGGAGGCCTTGCAGAGGGACACGAACAAAATATACAAACGATCAGAAGACAACAACATGACATTTAACACCGAGAAATTTCAGCTCTTGAGATATGGTAGAAATAAGGAACTTAAACAGACTACATATCATGCTCCAGATAGACAGGAAATTCAGAGAAGCACGAAAGCGGTCGACTTGGGGGTAATAATGACCGATGATGCCAAATTTGAGAGACAAAATCAGATAGCAATAAACAAAAAAAAAGAGTCGCGGGACAGGTACTAAGAACGTTCAAAAAGGAAGGAGAAGACAGTAATGATTCCCCTGCTGAGAACACTGATCATACCAAAACTTGAATACTGCTCAGTTTTGACGTCCCCATATAAAAAGGAAGAAATTAATAAACTAGAAGAAACGCAGAGGCATTTCACAGCCAAGACTGATGGCTGCAAAGAACTCAACTACTGGCAAAGACTACGTAAACTAAATATGTACTCCCTGGAAAGAAGAGGAGAGAGGTACACCATAATCTACATATGGAAAATGATCGAAAAACTGGTACCAAATCTCAAACTAAACCCAATTATCATCCAAACAACGCTGGAAAATAGGAAAGGCAGAATGTGTAGTGTTCCTAAGTTAGAGGCCAGACAAAGGACCTCCTCAACATTGAAGGAAAATAGTTTGGTTGTCATGGGGGCCAAAACTTTTTAACCAGCTTCCAAAGGACCTCAGAAACGTTACAGGGGTCAAAGTTGAAGTCTTCAAGCGAAGACTAGATGCCTGGCTCAGAACGGTACCAGATGAGCCGGGTGTACCTGGCTATGTGCGGTGGAGCGCGCGAGAGCAACTCGCTCCTCCACCAAGCCAAGCCTAGAGGCGAGCCACCAGCTTGACCTTCATATGAAGAGAAACCAACACACGGAACCTGAACGAGGAAGTTTATGTATATACTGTACATATATACAGTATATATACAGTATATTCGAAATAATACTTATCGTGTTTTCAGAGTATATATATATATATATAAAATGTGTGTGTGTGTGTGTGTGCACAGGAACTTTGAAACACACTGTAATTTGTAAACTATGTGCACCTATATATATATATATATAATATATATATATATTATATATATATATATATATATATATATATATATATATATATATATATATTAAATTAATTATTATATATATATATAATGAATAACTTGGGTAATCGGGTTGGTTCATTTTTTAAGTCTTTGCATTAGATTGAGCACGTCTTTATATATATATATATCGAGAGAGAGAGAGAGAGAGAGAGAGAGAGAGAGAGAGAGAGAGAGAGAGAGAGAGAGAGAGAGAGAGAGAGAGAGAGAGAGAGAGAGAGGGGCGCACAGTGATTTTGAGACACCCTGTACTTCAGCCGAATAATTTCTCTACTATCAACCAAACAACCAAATACAAAAAATAATTACGATGTTACATGAAGTTAGTACATAAAATTATATATACACACTTTTTTTTACATTTGTATTCTACACGTTTTATAATACGGGTGACTAATTTACTTTTATACTATTTCATTATTTAAACATACGATTTTTGGGGTAGTTTATCAATGTCTTAAAGAGTTTTTAATTACAAATTACTTTTTAAACATAACCCTATAACCAGTCGCTATCCGCGATTCCAATGCATCTCTCGAACCCACGCACAGAAACGCTTAGTTTTCAACCCACGCACTTCCTTCTTTTATGATGAGAGCAAACGACTTCTCTTTCTGACTGTAACTGTAGGGGAAATTTTTATAGGTTCAGGATAACCGTCTTAGACACATTTTCCAATAAATTGAGTGAATTATTTTAGGTCTACAAACTTTGAATTAAATTTTGTAAAGTATATAGCTCAGTATATGAAGAATATCGAAGTTTATCATGAAAAAATAAGCGTTAGATAAGTTGGTCTGTAAAGTATTGAAGACTTTCAAACTCAAAAAATAAAAAAATAAATAAAAATTTTGGTGGAGTCTCGGAAGACGAAGTAAAATAACCGGTGCAATCCAAGCGATTTTCATAACCAAAAAAAAAAAAGAAAAAATTCATAATACGTAATACGAATACACATTTATGAAACCAAAATGTGACATTTAATTTTTTTTTTTTAATTTTAAATTTTTGTATTAGATAATGATAATAAGTGATAACAAGAATTATAAATCTTTTAAAAAGAAAGGAGTTTGTAATGAATTTACGTGAACTGAATTTAAAACGACGACAATACATTTCGATACATTTGCATAGTTTCCATATGCAAATATAGCGAAAATTCTTAACTCACCAATGCCAAGATGAATAATTCCCTTTCGAAATTAAAGGGCAAGAAACAGGCAAAAAAAGGATACCAAATTCAATTTCCTCCAAATGAAAAATAGTCGACGGGGGGAGTGGGGGGGTGGGGATCAAGTACGCAAATTATCAAAGCTCAATTTAACCTGACTAAATAATTTAAATTAGGTGAGTTGAAGGTGTGTGTGTGTGTGTGTGTGTGTGTGTATATTTTTGTTTTGTTTTGTTTTGTGACCTTTTCTTTGGTTGCAGGTACAACACGCAATGGCTAATATGAAAGTGAGTTACACTCGTGAGGAAATGGCATCCGGAAGCCTTTTCCTTACCATTCTAACTCACTTCTATATTAGCCATTGCGTGTTAATCTACCTGCAACAAAAAAAAAGTCCTAAAACAAGACCAATTTGAATATTTGTTTGTTTTAATGTTTTACTTTTGTAAATTTAATTTAAAATCAATTTTCCTTGGACACCGGACTTATGGGACACCCTGTATACATACTGTAGGGTCGGTTAATCAAAAATTACAAACAAGTGTTCTAAAATTCAATTAATTAATTGGCTAATTAAGTTGTTAACATGCTTGGCTTTTCCCAGTATCAACAAACAAACACACACACACACACATATATATATATATATATATTAATATATATATATATATATATATATATGAAAGATTTGGAGGAGGGGAAATTTGCATGAAGCAATAATAAATAAATCATAAAAAAGGGTGTTTCATGCTTTTGGCTGAAGAGCGTCATCAGAAAGAGATTAGCGAACCGTTTAAAACGAATTACATTTTTCCTTATTAGAAAATTACGTGTTTCCGCCTTTTTTTTTTTAATTTAATTCATTAACATTTTTTTCACTCCAAATTACACAATTCCGTTTTATGTAAACTCGCATTAGAATAAAATATTTTCGTGCCTTAACGACAGAATTATATCTTAAATAAACATTTGAGAGAGAGAGAGAGAGAGAGAGAGAGAGAGAGAGAGAGAGAGAGAGAGAGAGAGAGAGAGATTATATATATATAATCCCCTAAAATAAGTACGAATGCAGGAGTAAATACTCCTCCATTGAATCATTTTACTTTTGTTCATTTATTACGAAGGCGAGTTGTGTTTCGCTTTGATTAGAATTCATGCATCGTTCGCACCTTCACAAAGAAGATGTTACCGCACACACGCAGTCGGCCAAACGCACACGTCGAGTCATGCATATACATGGACAGTCATGCGCGCGCACACGGATAATCATGCACTGATGAGAAAGAACGCCAAGAATTGAGGATTTGCCAAAACTACTACTACTACGACCACCATCACTACCTGAACTCTAAAGGAAGGGAATAATTTTACTTCGCTCAACAACAAGCTACCCAAATAAATTTACCAAAACAGCGAAGCAACCAGTTAGTTACACACGGAATCCCACGGACGAGGTTCCAACTATTCGTTGAAGAGACTCGTAAAAAATGCTCGTCAAGGAGGGTGCGTTCTGCTAACGCTTTTTGAATGCTTGGAACAGAATTCGAATGGAATTCAATACGAAGCCTTATTTTTAAATTGCGAAGGACGGACGGGTTATATTTCATAAACGACTTTCATACTATATCGTGAAACAACGAAAGTGTGAGTAATTTAGAAGCAAAAAATACTTAAGTGCGTCAATATGAATGAGAAACCCCAAATATGTGTGTGTGTGTGTGTGTATGTGTGTGTGTGTAGAAATATCGACAGATAACGATGCATTTATATTTATAGCCGATATTATATAACTATTTCTTTCATATTTCTATACAAATATATATAATTTAGAAGTGTGTGTGTGTGTGTTCTTAGCAAGTACAATTTTAAATATTTATTATTATACGTTCGAGGCTTTTATATAAGCAACTTGGTTTTTACCGACTGAGATAAAAATGGATTCGCTTCCCACACAGATGCACGATTCTCTTTCTTAAAATGATTATTATTATTATTATTATTATTATTATTTTTATGAGGAAAAGATATCTTAAAACAGTTTCAACGACTACTATCTAAAGGTGTGTGGAAGATAAGATGTTGCCTAACGTATTAACATCAGTTATCTTTTCTTTTGATTTGTACTAGGAAAGTTACTAGTATTACTCATACACTTTTCTATACTTAGTTTATGATCGCGACAACCACATTATCGTTGTAATGCTCGTGGTAAAAAATTATTCCCTAAAACAATTCACCAGATTGTATTATTTATTTTCATAATGAAAAAAACTAGTGTGTGTGTCCCTAAATTATTATTATTTATTATTATTATTATTATTATTATTTCAAAGGAATAAACTCTCTTTCTCGTAAGAATTGAGTCTAGCTAGACTCGAGTTTATTACGGAGTTTTTAAAAGAAGAGTTTCAAATATCAGTCAACAAAGTTCGATATGGACGGACTTCCGTAACACATTTACCCACTTTGTTTGCCAATACGACTTTTTTTTTTTTTCAAATCGTATTCTAATATGTTGGGTTATGTCCGGTTAGGTCAAACACTGGGTCTTGGAAGGTCAAATTAATTAAGTTAGATTAAAATATCGTTATCCGGTCTTAGTGACCGTCAAAATTTTTTTTTCGTCGACAAAGAGGTACATCACAGACTTGGAGAGAGAGAGAGAGAGAGAGAGAGAGAGAGAGAGAGAGAGAGAGAGAGAGAGAGAGAATTTCGAAATGTTGACAGTGAAGTTTATGCCAATAAAAATGAACTCTTAATTGATATACAGATGTGAAGAATTTAAATGTAAGAACAGGAATGCAGTTCATGACACTTTTGATGGGATTCAGCTGTTAGAAGTTGTTTAGTTTTCACATGACCAACTGCATTGGAATGGTGACGACCAAAATGAACTCTAAAGAAAAACAGTTTTTATTATTATTTATTTTATTTATTTATTTATTTATTTTAACTATTAACTATGCTTAGAAACATTTTTTCGTATCGCATTCTTGACATAATATATATATATATATATATATATATATATATATATATATATATATATATATATATATACAGGGTGTCCCAAAAAAAACTATATACTCTTTATAGCATCATATATTTTCTAATTTAAAAAAAAACCAAACAATATATTGTTATAGCAATTGCCAATGAAAGGTAAATTAGTAATCTAAGTGATCAAAATGTTATGGCGAGTTGTTTGCATATAAAATTTAATTAACTACGCCAAGTGCTCAAAATGTTCTCCGGCGGCATGAATGCACTTTTGAATGCGTCGACTAACTGATTCGCAGACATGGACTAATGTGGATGCTGTGATGGTCCCGCACTTTTCCCTAATTACATCCTTAAGGTGTTCGAGTGTTGAAGGTCTTGTACCATAAACTACATCCTTCAGGTAGCCGCACAAGTAAAAATCAAGTGGAGTAAAGTCCGGTGAACGTGGAGGATACTCAACGCTTCCTCTTCGTCCTATCCAACGGTTCGGCAACGTTTCATCGAGGTACCTTCTGACATCACAATGATAATGAGGGGGGGCTCCATCTTGTTGAAAGTAAAAGTCGTCGTTTCCAAACAACTTCCGAACTGCAGGTATAATTTCTGTCCGCAGCATGTCGAGATATGCGGCACCGGTAACTGTCCCATTAAAGAAAAATGATCCAACCAAACCCCTGGATGATAAACCACACCATGCTGTTAATCCTGGTAAATTAACATGTTTATCCACATAAACGTGTGGATTATCAAGTGACCAGTACCTGCAGTTGTGTCGATTTACTGTGCCATTCAGCTTGAAGGTAGCTTCATCAGACCACACGATTTTGTTGTATTGAAAGTGCATTCATGCCGCCTGAGAACATTTTGAGCACTTGGCGTAGTTAATTAAATTTTATATGCAAACAACTCGCTATAACATTTTGATCACTTAGATTACTAATTTACCTTTCATTGGCAATTGCTATAACAATATATTGTTTGGGTTTTTTAAATTCTAAAATATATGATGCTATAAAGAGTATATAATTTTTTTTGGGACACCCTGTGTGTATATATATATATATATTATATATATATAATATAATATATATATATATATATATATATATATATATATATGGGGTCGCGCGTCTTAAGGTACCTAAGCGCCACCACAGGCGAAACCATGTTTTGATGGATATCACTATTTTCACCCTTCCTCTATCGCGTGATTTGGGTTATAATGACCTTACGACACTAGAAGTATGGTTGGAAACCTTATGAAGCAAACTACTTTTTTCACCTCTATCGCCAGCTGGGCTCTGCCGCCCAGATGTGATAGTGCTATTTCTTCTTTTTTTATTAATTTCTTTCATTTTTGTACTAATAATAGACAATAAGGCATTGACTTTTTACTCAATCATGCTTATTTACCTGCCATACATGTGATTTACATTAATATGGAATCATTCTGTGCCAGAAATCGCACCCAAAGTTCGGCATAATAAGAAAATCAAAAAATTTAAAAAATATATAAGAAATATAAAATACGAAAATCTATTCCAAAAACTCATCATCATCTTCATTAGCATACTTAGAACTCTAATTTAGCCAAAAATGAACGTTCTAGCTCAATTAATAAGAGATATATTATTGCTAGAATATTGCTGAACTTTGGAGCCGATTTCTGACGAATTTTAATTTTGACGCTTAGGTACCTTAAGACGCGGGACCCCTCAATTATATATATATATATATATATATATATAATATATATATATATATATATAATATATATATATAAGCCCCAACAGGATTCAAACCCAGGACCTCTTGAGTACAATCCCGAGTGCCAGCCACTGCATGTTCATGTGTGATATTTTATCTAGGGACCCTAGTATAATACGAGAGATATACAAATTAAATATCATTGACTCGAGTGCATGGGAGGGGGGATTAACAGGTAAAACATCTCTGGACGCGAAAGCGATGTGTTTCTCGGGCTGTTGAAATGCGTCAGGTTGTATTAACTTTTACCTTGTCGTAGAGAGCAATGGTAAGCTCTCGCGACTGCTACTTAAGAGGTCCCAGATTCGAATTTCGGTAGGGCTGATTTAGTATTATGCAAAATCAAGGTGAAAACTAAACAAATTCTAACAGCTTAATGCGCCTCGGTAGTGTTGTGGTTAGCGTCGCTGACTACGAATCCATCGGCCAGGGATCGAGACCCGGTGACGGCAGGCGATGCGCAGCAAAACCCAGCTGCTCAATGCTCATCCTTCCACACAATAAAAAATTTGGTTGGTAGATAAATGGGTACCCTGGATAGCCTAGTAGTTAAGACGCTGGGCTGGTGGTGGGGCGTGGTTCGGATTCCACAGTAAACTGTAGGTCTAAGGTGGTGACAAGCTTGACCTTCGTCAGAATGAGCAATTCGGACGGAAGCTAAACCAAGGTTAACCAAAGTATATCATGAAATATACATGGAAGTATGAAATTAACTCTGACTTGATGATTTATCTCGTCATCCATAGATAACGAATGTAATTTAATGTTTCAAATTTCATGCTACAGTATGTTAAATAAATTATGAAAATATATGAAAGATGTTTGTTGCTATTATAAATCATGAGCATCATGATGTAAAAAGTGCGATGGATGATCTTTAGCTCATAATTTAATTTCTCATGTAACTAGATAGGAAGGAACACGAGTAAAGTTTTAAATATTCACTCATTTCACATTTAAAAGCGAAAGTTGACTAATTATGCGTTTATTGTATAACTTTAATGCGTTTGTACATATATTTTACTTTTGTTTTATCGCTTTAACTCGATTCCTTTTTGAACAAATGTTCAATGATTAGGAACGTCGTGGCTAAGAAATAAAAGGTGATTTTTTAACTTTAACTGCAAAAATTCCTGTTTTTAATATTACAAAATTTGTTCAACAAAATATTTAATAAATTTTAGTCTCGAGTGGAGGAAAGTGTTTTTTCATCTTTGTTGGTTTAGGAAGGATCGAAGTCCTGGTGGTCCTTCATTCCAGTACGTTTTCATTTGTGATGAGATTTTTCAAACATTTTTCACATTTACAGGAAATAAAGAAACTCCATACCCAATGAGTTATACTAATTAATAATTACATTACTATAGAACAATTTTTTTTTAAATTAAATGGTGAACATATTGAAAACTTATGAAATAGTTCTATAAAGAAATGCATTTCTCATCGGGTGAAAAGTTTCAGTGTATTTCCCACTGGGTAAACACTTTTCGGACACCTTTATTTTTTGTCATGCATCGTTCACCCGAACAGTTTCGGAGACTTCAGTCAATGATCAGCGATCTTTATCTAATTTCGTTTCTCGTAAAGTTACTTTTATATTTGTAATATCTGCCTTTCTGCAGCACCGATTCATACGAGGACTGAGAAAAATTTTATTACTGGTATAATAAAAATCTCTATACTTTTCGGATTAATTCTCGTTACTCTACCACGAAAAACTCCTCCATATTGATTCCCCTCTTTTTTTTTTTGAAGGCGGAGGAGGTATGGAATTTTTCATATTGTGGTGCTGTCTACGCTCTGCGTCCAAATATGCACTAAAATACTCTTAATTCTGTGACCTGGTACTGTGGTGTAATATACTAGTTATTGTGGTTCTTAGTGGTTCTAAAACGTTGGAATTTATATAACCATTGAATTTCATATTTTCCTCAACCCTTCCTAGTAATGTGCTGATATAATTTTGTATTTTTTTATATCCCCCTATTAGAGACTTGCTTACAGATTTTTGTGTCCTTTGCAAACAATGAGTGGACATTCTTTTTACATAACTTTGTACGTCGAAATAGCAACAGGATATTAACGCGTCTGTTGTTTGTGGTGAAAAATTAACGACTTTTGATACTTTGGATTTAAATCCATTTACCGCTATATTGTGGCCTTTGACTTAAAAATTAAATCTCAGTCTCACTTTCAGTCCCGAGGTTCTTAATTTTGTGCGCAGTTTTTCCCCGGATTAAATACAGGGTGTACATAAAGTCAGGATCTATTTTTGTGAAGCACTTGGAAATTATATGGAATTCAATCATAAAATGATAAAGTGGTAACATTTATTAAATAATTAAGAGTAGGACTCGACGTGACGCCCATCAGTATCCCTGCACAGCTCAAATCGTTCCGCAGCATTTCTAAACACATTCTGGAACATTTGCGGGGTTATGTTATCTGCAGCAGTTCGTATACGTGTACGTAAGTTTTCAAGACTCGTAATCTTCGTCTGATAGACGTGCGACTCGATAAAGCCCCATGCAAAGAAATCTAAAGGGGTTAAATCTGGTCATCTCGCGACACAAGGTCTGTTGCTTCCGCGTCCGATCCAGCGATTTGGAAAACGTCCATTTAGATAATCCTGAACAATTTTGGCATAGTGACAAGGAGCACCATCATGTTGATAGACGACGGGGATAGGATTGTTAGTACCGTCGTCTATCAACATGATGGTGCTCCTTGTCACTATGCCAAATTGTTCAGGATTATCTAAATGGACGTTTTCCAAATCGCTGGATCGGACGCGGAAGCAACAGACCTTGGCCAGCGAGATCACCAGATTTAACCCCTTTAGATTTCTTTGCATGGGGCTTTATCGAATCGCACGTCTATCAGACGAAGATTACGAGTCTTGAAAACTTACGTACACGTATACGAACTGCTGCAGATAACATAACCCCGCAAATGCTCCAGAATGTGTTTAGAAATGCTGCGGAACGATTTGAGCTGTGCAGGGATACTGATGGGCGTCAAGTCGAATCCTACTCTTAATTATTTAATAAATGTTACCACTTTATCATTTTATGATTGAATTCCATATAATTTCCAAGTGCTTCACAAAAATAGATCCTGACTTTATGTACACCCTGTATATCGAAGGCTTTTGGCAAAATTTCTGCATGTATATTTTTTCTTCTTTTGTACCATATAATTCTAAACTTTTGGCTTGACTGACAGGATTTTCTAGCATTAAATTCGCGTCGGTGTGAGTTAAATAATGACTTTTTCATCTGAGCTGTGTGCAATTTTGTGCGTGTCTTCCGTTTTATGATACGAGATGGGCGATACTGGTCAGTAGTTATCTGACATGGCTGTTTCGACATCTTTAGAGCAGGGTCAATGTTCGCAATCTTCAGAGGTCCTGGATCAAGTTTGTGTATAGTAGCATTGCTAATCTTTATTTTTAACTTCTTTAGAAATTTTGTATTCCGTGTGTCAGGCTCTGGCGCTGAATTGTCACGCAGATGAGATAGAACACCGTCTTAATCTCATATCTTTCCAAGGAATCAATATCTATCATGAAGCAAGCTCCTTTTTTGAACCAATCCTTACTTCTCGTGTACAAGTTTTCAAGAAGCCATTTGTATTTTTTACCTTCTTTTCAGGTTTAGGTTGGTACACAGTAAGTACCGAATTCAACTGCTCATTTTAAAAATTTTGGAGTTCATTGCTCGCGCACCATTAAATGTATATTCTCTGCTGATGGAAATCGTTCGCGGGTTCGATGCTTTCTTTGCGGCTTGACCTCGTCGTTCGTGAGACGAACAAAAAGTATTCTTAGTTATTCTCTATATATAATTTCGGCTGCTTCATATTCTTCATCAAGATGTTTGCGAATGTTTGTTTGTTTCGGGTTAGTAAATTTCAATCAACTTCGTTTCTTCTCGTTTATTTTGCATTTGTTTATATGTCTCATGATATGTTTTCTTTGTCGGATGAAGTGGTCTGATCTTTCTTTCAGCAGAGTTTCTTTTCGCATACTTGGTACGCATTCCGATAATATTGGCTCTCTTGTGCCTTCTATTACGGGGAGGTATTCCCGCTTTCCAACGTTTTTTCAGGTAAAACTTCTTTTAAGTTTTTATGTACATACGTACACACATGCATACATATATAAATACACACGCATATACATATATATACAGTGCTGGTCATGAAGTCTGAGGACACGTCCGAATTTAATGGAAATATTACTATAAAAAGAATTATATTAGGCGAAGAGAAAGTAAGTTTAAAGAAATGCATTTATTTTTTTAATAAAGAAATAATATGTTATAAATCAAATTTGAACGAAACAAGAGTATATAATCAATATTTTGTATATTCGCCTCTCGCTTTAACAATGTCAGAACATCTGTTTGGTATCGAAGACACGTTTTCCTAAATAGCCTTCGGGAATTTCACTACAGATCCTTTGTAGAATGCTACAATGACTCTGGGTTTCTTGTTTTTTCCTTAGCTGTATTTGTTTCAGATATTTTTTATTTTCGATGGGATTAACGTCAAGGCTTTTAAGTGGCCACTACGATATATCGAGCTCTCCAGAACCCTTTCTTTTATACACCGGACAGTTTTTGTTTATTTTGGCTGCGTTTTGGGGTCATTATCATCCATAAGCCCAAAGTTTCGCCCGATTGGGCGACAGCCACCGGGCAGGGAATGTTCGCTCAACCTTTTGTAATACTGATTCATTTTCATTATTCCTTCAATTTTCACAATATCGTAAAGTCCATTACCAGAGATGTATCCCTAGATGATTATAGATCCACCTCCAAGTTCAAGGTGTTAGCGAGACCCTCCTACTTGAATTTCTCGTGGCCATGTCTCCTTACAAACAATCTTCTAGACTCTAAAGTTGTCTAAAAGCTCACCAAAGGAAATGGAGGTCTTAAAGTCAAAGTAGCTGCTAGAAAACCTAAACTAAGCAACATTAGGATGAAAAAGAAGGCTTGCCTCGCAAAAAACGCAAATATCGAAGAGACGAATAAAAAAAAATTGTATTTTCAACCAAAGAAACCAAAACGAAGCTTTTTGACAGTTCTACGAAAATTCATTTAGTTAAATTTTAACAAAACTCGGACTGATAATTTTGAACATGGTGCTTTGTTTAACCAATACCCGCCAAAATTCTTAATTTAAATTTAAAAAAAAAATTAACACCCACAAAATGTGTATATGAAGGTAGCCTGTGCAAAACAACATTAACTTTATACAAAAGCAACAGAAGCAACTTTAAAAGGATAAGTCAGTCCATACACGTCTAAAATTCCATACAATATTCGCATATAAATAGCTAACTTAATTAACAGCACAAACTGGTCCAAAACTTGCAATCAAGTAAAATATTATTTATTTATTTTAGGGCTACGGCGTAGCCAATGCCGTAACGTCGCTTACCGTCGATCAGCGAAGTTCAGTGACATTGCGTCTGGAGAGTAGTTGGATGGGAGACCTTCCTCCGCGTCCAGATTATGTAGCGACCCGTGGTTCGGATCCCACGTAAAACTGTAAGTCCCCTCCGTCAATGAACTTGGATGTTGCGAAGGAGGTTAAACTATCCCATCATTATTATTATTTTTCAATACTCTACAATATTATTTTCGAAATATGCAGACCTCAAAATATCACCAAATTAATTTACGGATTCCACCATGCGCGTTCACAGGTTTAACCCTTCAGGTTTGCCACGTTACAAGCTATACGTTAAAACAGTCAATTCGATCCGGACTTTTGGACTACCTGTACAGTATGTTTACAAATAAATAGTCCTTACTAACACTCGATACCATTCATACCAAAACAAGTAATTATGCTACATCCAACAAGGGCTCCGGCGTGACCACGTCGAAACGTCGCTTACCGTTAGATTAGTGGGGTTAAGCGACATTGGACTGTTTAGTAATTGGCTGGGTGACCGTCCTTCACCCTTAGATGGTGAGGATTCACATAAAGCTCTAAGTCCCTCCCGTCACCTAACCTTTGCCGTTGTCAAGCACGTTTAACAACCCAAAACATTATTTTTATTATTATTGTACTCAATAAACATATTTTAGAATAATCTAAGTTTCAAAATGCACAAACTATATATATATATATATATATATATATATATATATATATATATATATATATATATATATATATATGAATCCACTCTTCACGAAGACGTAAATTTTTTATTTCTTAACAGTTTCGGCTCCTCGCGAGCCCTTGTCAATTGGTAATCACTAATTACAAAGGGTGTGCGATTCGGATATTTTTATTTCGATTCGATTACGACTGCGACTGTGCACTGCACCCACCTATACTTTACAATTTACATGCATCAGCACCAACAGAACAACATACATGCACCAGCAACAACATACTGGAAAGCGTAATAAACAACTGAACCCAAAGAACCGGTCCAAACTTGTCACACCGCAAGGCGTGCGCACGTGATTCTGTAACATCACAAAATCAAAAGCTGACCATGCGCATTGAGCGCACTCAGATCTTTATAAAAGCGTAATCTCTCAAATATCCAACTATTTTATAACGTTATTATATTATATATAATATATAATATATTATATATATATATATATATATATATATATGATACACACAGACCGTGCATGGAACAAGGAACTCTTCTGGGATAATTAAATCCACTATAGTCCGAATAAGTAATGGTAAATGACAAATACCATAGTTTTTCTTTTTCATGATGCAAGCCCGACGTGGGCAACGGGTCTCTCGCAACGATGTCCCACAAATATAGCTTCCCTCACCAGCCATCTGCAAAGCAGACAGGATCCAGCTTTGGGACATGGATCTAGGGTTTAAAGCAGCCTAGCCCCACTACATTCAGAACCTCAATATAAGTAAAAGACTCGCTGCATTCACGTCGGATTGAATAAATCAAAGAAAAAGGGGTAACTATTATATTTTTAGCCAAAAACCAAAACTTAAACCTCAACTGGCAGAATTGAGCGTCCACTTTTCAAGGCACATAACATATCCGTTTCATGATGGGAATGAACTCAGAATGGTTCCCTGAGTTTTTTATTATACACATAGACCGTGCATGGCTTTAAACCCTAGATCCATGTCCCAAAGCTGGATCCTGTCTGCTTTGCAGATGGCTGGTGAGGGAAGCTATATTTGTGGGACATCTTTGCTAGAGACCCGTTGCCCACGTCGGGCTTGCATCATGAAAAAGAAAAACTATGGTATTTGTCATTTACCATTACTTATTCGGACTATAGTGGATTTAATTATCCCAGAAGAGTTCCTTGTTCCATGCACGGTCTGTGTGTATCATAAAAAACTCAGGGAACCATTCTGAGTTAATTCCCATATATATATATATATATATATATATATATATATATATATATATATATATATATATATATATATATATATATATATATATATACCTATATACACATATTATATATATATATATAATATACATATATATACCTATATACACATATTATATATATATATACAATATAAGCTATCCAAATGGCTTGTCTCCATTCTTAATCCTCTCCTTGGCACAATTTCACAATCACACATAAATAATAATGTAGACCTTGTGGAAAAATTAAATAGTATCAGTGTCAATTACAATTTTAGATTGGTAAGCTTTGATGTTACCGCTTTATTTACAAGAGTCCCGGTGGAGGATCTATTAGTGTTTCTTTCGGAAGAATTGGTTAAGCATAATTTGCCATTACCTGTGGCCACAATTATAGAATTAATTAAGTTGTGCATAGTAGACTCAAAATTTGTGTTCAATAATGAATATTTTAGGCAGAAATTTGGTATGGCGATGGGAAACCCTCTCTCCCCCATTTTGAGTAACTTATATATGGAGTTTTTTGAAATAAGTTATTAAGGAAGATTCTGCCAAATTATGTTCCATGGTTTAGATATGTAGATGATGTTCTTTGTCTTTGGCCAGTGACTTTAAATCTCAATGAATTCTTACCCAAACTTAATAATTTAATTCCCTCTATCAATTTTACAGTTGAAATAGAAAAAGATTCTTCGATCCCTTTTTTAGATGTTTTAATATATAGGTCTGGAAAAAAGTTTAAGTACAATATTTACAGAAAAACCCACTAATAATTGTTCCTATATACATTATTATTCTGATCACCACATTAATGTAAAACGATCCGTTCTTTCTACTTTGTTTCTAAGAGGCCTACGAATTTGTAGCCCTGAGTTCATTGACGACGAAATTAGTAAAATATACAAAATTGCTTTTGATTTAAAATACCCAAAGAACTGCATAGATAAGGCCTTAAAAATGGCAAAGAAAACCTTCTACGAAGTAAAGGATAAGATTCCTTATAACACAAAAAATGTTAGTGTTACCATTCAGAGAAAATTTCCTTGATCTGCCGAATCTGCTGAGGACTTTTAACGTAAATATTGCGTTCAAAAATTTAGATGTAATTAAGAATTCATTGATTAAGAACTCCCCTTTAAGTGAACATGGTTGTGTATATAAAATCCCTTGCACAATATGTAATAAATTTTACATTGGCCAAACTGGTAAGACCCTTGAGGTACGTATTAAACAGCATCAATACAGTATAAGAAGTGGCCAGGAATCTAACGCCATTTTCATTCACGTAAGAGATACTAATCATCCCATTGATTGGAAAAATGCTTCCAAATTAAGGTTTAGTAAATCTATTGTTAGCAGAAATATACTGGAATCAAGTGTGATCAAGAATAATGCGGATTTGGTCCTTAATATTAGCCTGGGTTGTACAAATTAGATTCGTGCATTGTCAGAAAGCTGGCGAAGGGCCTACTGTTTTCTTAACTGCATTCTTGCCCCTTAATGGTTTGCCTTGGTTAAATAAATAAATATTATTGTAAGAACTGTTAACATTCTTATGTGTCTATTTTAATTGTAATATTTCTTTCGTGTATAATCTTTGGTTGCTGGGGGTTTATTGGACTTTTGAACTGGGTTGCTTTTGGGAAAACAATTTTTTTCCAGACTGTTTGTGAAAATTTGTAATAATCTGTAAGACGATGGCAACATTCCCTTTGTTTTCATTAATTTCGGGCCACTTAATTTCCTACTTCAATTAAATATTAGTGTTAATAACCATTATAATAATTTTTGTTTTCTGTACTGGTGTTTTGTCTAATTTCATCTATATAGTAATTTAGCAGCCAACAGATTATGTTATCTATTTGTTATCTACGTTATCTATTCGTTTTTCATTAAATTCTTGCCAATTAATTGCGTGCTTTAATTAAATATTAGTGTTAATAATCATTATAATAATTTTTGTTCTCTGTATTGTTTTTTTTTTTGTCTAATTTCATCTATACAGTATACTTCTTTTAAATTTGTAATTTAGCAGCCTACAGATTATGTATCAATTGAAAAAAATCTTTAGAGGGCTTTAAGGCTTTTAATTTGAGGTGCCGATTGTGAATTTTGCTTGTCTATTTAATCATTTACTTTGTAATCTCCGTCTATTTTCTGTTCCTCCTTGATAATGTGAATATATCACGAAAGCGCTCGGACTTTGTGTTTCCTTTTCCCTGTGGTTGTTTGCTGATATATATATATATATATATATATATTATATATATATATATATATATATATATTATTTATTTTCAATTGTTATTCCACGGTTTCGACATTCCATGGTTTTGGGGTAGTGCCAGTTTATCGTCTCGACAGGTTACAGTTAGCGAATTGAAGAATCGAAATTTTTTAGCTCTAAGTCGGGTCGGGTTCGATTCTTTTATTGAATCGACCCGAATCGACATTTTCGATTAATCGCACAGGCCTACTAATTACCAAGGGTTCGCGAGGAGTCGAAACTGTATTGGTGTTAAGAATAAAAATTTACGTCTTCCTGAGGGGTTTCCTTCTTTATACTTCTTCGCGACAGTGCGTTATTTTACATCATATATATATATATATATATATATATATATATAATATATATATATATATATATAATAAACATGAATAAAGAAAACATTAAAAATGCCACCAAGTACAGAAGAGACTCGGAGAGATACGAACGAAGGTTCATTCTTCCAACAAATGGTTATTTGCTTTTAGAAGAGTAAATTTTGACCTTCGCCTCTTAACATCGCTTTGGAACTTTAACCGCGAATAAGTCTGACAACAAAATGCTCCAAATTTCCATTCTTCTCCATTTAATGGAAACTTTCTAAAATGCTCCGAATATTTTCCACGACGCGACTGCTCTAGTCGCAATACATGTTTATATACGTGTTTAGACCGTTTCAAGTCTTTTTTTTTTCAGACAGGGCACAAAAGATGTAAGGATTATTTTTTATTTATTTATTTAATTTATTTTTTGTATTTTCTTTTAAGGGGTTCAGTTTGCATCATTATTTATACATCTGTCTCCATCTACGAGTACATCTATCTATACCTACATCCGAAAAGTTGTTTAACGGTTCCACGTATAATACTGTACGGCTCTCCTCTTTCACCTCTCTGTTTTTAGTTTCAGTTTTAAATACCACTTCAAAGAACGTTTGACCACTCCGAAAAGCTTTAAAGTTATAAACTCCTTTTAACTTTTTAACCTTTTAACTTCGAGATTTTAAGTTTGTATATTAAGAACGATTATTGTAGTTTTCACGAATAAAATTTTATATCTATATACAGGGTGTCCCGTAAGTCTGGACCCATAGGGAAAAATAATAAAATTACAAAATAGTCCAAAAATTTATTTATAATATATTTTTTTATTATTTTTATTATTATTTTTATTATTTTTTTATTATGATCTTACTCCGCTGGAGTTTTATTTGTGGGGCCACTTGAAAGCCAAAGTGTACGAGGTCAAACTTCAGAACATTTTCCACCTTAAAGCACGCATTGTGGAGGCGTGTCAAGAAATTTCTGCGACTGTGATTCAGAAAGTGCTGTCGCGGTGGAGATTGCGTCTTCAACTATGTGTGCGACACAACGGCGGACACTTTGAACAGATTATGTAATAAATTTTTGGACTATTTTGTAATTTTATTATTTTTCCCTATGGGTCCAGACTTACGGGACACCCTGTAGATATATAGACGTATGAGGGGCGGTACGAAAGTAGTGCCTCTTATTTTATTTCTCACTAAATATAATTCCAATTACAATGAAAATTACACGGAATATCCAAACATACGTGACAAATATAAAGTTGATAAATAAATAAATAAATAGATAAAATAAATAAATAAAAAAAAATATATATATATATATATATATTAGTGATGTAGGTCATCCGCATCCGCGGAACATCCGCATCCGCGGAACATCCGCACATTTTCTCGCATCCGCATCCGCAATTTGGGCTGCGGATGTCGTGCGGATGTGGACCGTTGAGGTAAAATGTCATTAATAAGCGGAAATTATCAAATTCTACTATATTAATAGAACTAGTTCATTGTGCGCAAAAGTGATGCAAGCGACAAGACGAGAGGCTGTTCTTGTATGAAGTTACTCTCTTGCAACCTACTTAGATCCACGTTACAAAGCTAAGTTATTTTCACCTAGTACATTAGAACGAGTTAAATCATCACTTGGCAAAGCAGTTGAAGAGCTTCAATCTCTTGAATCTGTCGCTTCGCCACCCACCAAAAGAATAAAAGTTTCAGTGACAGAACCAACACCTTCAACAAGGAAATCTATCACAGAATCTGTCTCTCAGTTTCTTGAGTCAAGCAGCAATGACGAGACCTACGCGATGTCAAAAGATGTAGTAAAAATGATCGAGAGCTATCACCAAGAAAAACGCCTGGCTGCATGTGACAATCCTATTAGTTGCTGGAAAAATAAGCAGAATATCTATCCATACTTGAGTAAACTTGCAAGGAAACATTTAGCCTGTCCTCCAACAAACGTACCAAGCGAGAGATTATTTAGCAGTGCTGGATTAATATATGATGAAAAGAGAAACAGACTGGCAGCAGAAAAGGCAGAAAAATTAATGTTCCTTAAGCATAACCTTCCTATAATTAAGTTTGAACATTAAACGATGAACATCTTAGTTTACTTTATGTTAGTTACTCATTTATAAATATGCCTAATAAAACTTTAAACTTAATATAAATAGTTATCAAGCTAATTAAAGATCTCTTTCTATAAGGGTGGAGGTTGGGGAAAGAGGTCGGTGGGGTGCATTTGAGTTGGGTTCACGTCCCGCATCCTGGTAACACAATTATGGTTTCTAATTGTGGCTGAAACTCAACAAAATATAACGAATTTATTTGCAGACGAATTCACTAATTGATTTCTATATTAGTTAGATGCTTGATATTATTTTATATGTTCAGAGAAAAGTACAGCAATTATTGTACAATTAATCAATTATACTACATTATAGCTACAGCTCTCTCTATATAATAACTTATTATATACGTTAAACACAACAAATCTCGAATATATCCTAAAAAATAACGAAAATGTAGACATCCGCATCCGCATATGTTGAAATCAAACATCCTCATCCGCATCCGCGGATGTGAAAAAAATGACATCCGCTACTCACTAATATATATATATATATATATATATATATATATATATATATATATATATATATATATATATATATATATATATATATATATATTAGGGTGGTTTTATCTCAGAGGTGGAATTCTATTCCAATTTTTTTTTCTTTGCTAACCCATCATCTATCTAGTGCCACTTGGGGTAGAAACTGTAGAGCAGGAATATTGATCAAATCATATTTAGGACTTGCTCAACGCATTTGAAATTTTAAAAATATAAAATATATTGATATTAAAGAAGAATCAATGAAATTCGTACTATATATATATATATATATATATATTATATAATATATATATATATATATATATATATATACCGTATATAATTTTGCTACAATAGCCCATTATGATGATGTCCTTGAGGCTAAAAACAAAAACTAAATATTTATATAAAAATAAAAACAAAGTTTATAAAAAACAAATATAAAAAAAATCAAACCTAAAACAAAAAATTAACAAAAAAAAATCACGTTCGCAGCGTTAAAAAATTGCAACACAATATTAGCGACGTGGGTATTTAACAAATTTGTGCTGCTTTCAACTTCTCAGGAGCGACGATGTCAATGGCAACACGTGCGGCCAGTGCCATCTGGTTGGTTGGTGTTACTCATGCGAACTTTACATCATCGAAGCTCCCATCTCGCTCTGCAAGAAGAACGTGTTACAAGAAGGAGAGCGGAAGCTTCAAAGCGGACTGGCAAAGCGGCTTCATCAAGTGCTGCTGCAACCGACGTCGCTGTTCTTGAGTTGTCTTCATCGAGCAACTCGTCAGAAGTAGAGGAAGAGCTTGCACCATCAGAAACGCGTGCTCCTAAACGAGCTCGACTTCGTGGAACTGTAAGTGTAGTGACACCTGAAGTGGCAGCTGCACTAGATCGGACTAATGTGACTGACCGGCAAGCAGCACATATATTTTCAGCGTTAGCGTCCATGAGCCAATTCGGTTACGAAGGAGAAGACCTGATGATCAGCCGAAGCACTATCCGCAAGGAGCGGATGGAACGTCGGAAGAAGTTTGCTCACGAGATGAAGGAAAGCTTCGCCCAGCAGTTCCTCTGCTTTTGCATTGGGACGGCAAAATCATGGAGGATTACTCTGGTCCTGGTCGGGACAATGTGGACCATCTCCCGATTCTTGTATCTGGACAAGACGTGAAGAAGTTGCTGGCAGTTCCAAAACTTCAATCGGGAAAGTCGGAAGTGATTGGGAGTGCCATTGTGGAGACGATAAATGAGTGGGGACTGAGGGAACGAGTGAAGGGGCTCTGCTTTGACACCACCGCGTCCAACACTGGTTCAAAGGGAGAAGTTTGTGTTCGTTTGGAAAATGAACTTGGGAGGAATTTATTGAACTTGGCGTGTCGACATCGCATCTCGGAGATACTCCTAGAGACGGTCTTCAGCCTTCATGATATCTCCAGCTCCAAATCTCCAAATATTCAGCTCTTCGGTCAGTTCCGGGACTACTGGCCTTACCTCGATAAGACAGCATACTCTTCGGCAGTGGATGAAGAAGACCTAATCCCTGTGATAAATGGATATAAGACTGAGGTCATTGCATTTGCTGTTGACCAGCTGCCCAAATTTCTGTCACAGAATGACTACAGTGAGCTCCTTGAGCTGACGATTATCTTTCTTGGAGAGGTCCCTCCATGCGGGATCCATTTCTGATATCCAGAAGCAATACATCGAGCTCGTTGGATGGCTCGAGCTATCTACGCCATCAAAATATGGCTCTTCCGCAAGGAGTTTCCCATCCAGCAGCAACAGGGATCATCAAGAAGGCCATCGCGCAGTGATATGGTGTGGAGCCACCTCCAGGAAGTAAGCCTCTTTGTCACGGCCATCTATGCCAAATACTGGTTTCAGAGTCTGTCGTCTTCAGTAGAAGCTCCGAGAAACGATCTGAATCTCCTCCGTACACTGCTAACTATGCTGATAAAGACATATCTAAGGCTGTCAGCACAGGATTCAGCCGCCATCTTTGGTATCTATCAGAAACACTGGCAAGTTTCGGTTTCTTCGATGACAGTGTTTCAGCAGAGAAGAGGCAGATGGTAAATGCCCTGAAAAACAAAATCGGGTCTGAAGAGCCCCCTAAACAGAACTCTCCAGTTGGCTAGGCATGTGGGAAAGAATTACACGATTTTGTCACCATGTCAACTCTGAAGTTTTTTAAAATACTTGAACTGCCTCAAGATTTCTTGGAGGAGGATCCAACACTTTGGCCAATCCATGAATCATGCAGGAAGAGCCAGGCTACTGTCCGGTCGATGAAAGTGATCAACGACCTTACAGAACGCGGTGTTGCACTCATCCAGGAGTTCAATGCATATCTCACGCGCAGCGAAGAGCAGCAGCAGTTCCTTCTAAAAGTCGTTGAAGATCACCGGAAGGTCTTCTTTTCACCAACGAAGTCTGCATCATGCGAACCAAGCAACAATGATTATCTGGCATTTATCAAATAATATGTCATATAAATTGTCAGTGGAGAAATTCCAGTGTTTTGTTTTTGTACAATACATAAATTATTTTTTTAATAAAATATCCCCCAAACAGGGATGGTTGTGGACCACAGTCATTAGCGGGGATGGGGCTAATGACCAGTTGTGTGAAAGGAACACTTATTACAATGTTTTAATAATTTAATTTGTCAAACTGGACAGCATGCTTTTCACATAACAGCTTCATTTTTTTGAAATGTGTCCCAATAGCAATAAAATGGATGGAGGTCTTGTAAAAAAAAAAAAAAAAGCTTTGAGCAAGTCCTAAATATATCCTGATCTTAAAACATTTTTTAGTGTATCATTTTTTAAGCTAGTGGCACCAAATGCCGGGTTGGCATAACAGATATTTCGACATCAGATTTATAAAACCACCCTAATATATATATAAAGTAAATATAAACTGAAAAATAGGAGGCATTACTTTCGTACCGACCCTCGTGTGTGTGTATATATATATATATATATATATATATATATATATATATATATATATATATATATATATAGGGTGAACCAAATGTAGGTGGACAGTAAATGATAACGTTTATTTTGAGAATACATATTTAATTTTTTTGTATACTATAATACAAAATAAAATTTAAATAAATTTAGTTATAATATTTAATATAATAAAACACAAACACCATAGTTATAATGAACACCATAGTTATAATATAATATAACACAAACCATATTCAACCTACTGTCCACCTACTTTTGGTTCACCGTGTATATATATATATATATATATATATATATATATATATATATATATATATATATATATATATATATATATCGGGTCGGCAAAAAAAGGGAGACCTCGAACTTTGGCTGTAAAATCCAAAGTTATAGTCAGATTTCAATATTTTTTCCCACCCCACAACTAAGTACATTTCCTATACAGTGAACGGATTTCAAAGGAAACTAATGAAAATTACAGATTTATTGAACATTTCTTTATGCTACTGGAAATTCTCCATTTACACTACTACTGCATTGTATGTGCAGATAAAAAGTTACAAAGTAATCGTAGGGTGCTACCTTGATGTTAGAAAACTGCTCGATATGTTTACCACGAACTTCTACAACCTTTCTCAGTCTACGACGGAACTCATCTAGGGCTTTATTAATTTGTTCTTGTGGTAGCTCATCCCATTTTTCCAGAAGAAGCTGTCGTAAATAAGCGACATTTCGTACTTTGACCCGATAAATTCTCTGACAAACTTTCCCAAAGGCCGTAATCGACAGGATTTAAATCAGAACTGTTTGGTGGCCAAATTTAATACCGCTACCTGGTATTCTTTTGATATCTTCTGTTTTATCGATTTTCTTGAGAAGCTTGTCCAAACCTCCTGCATTTGGCTTGCGTTAATTAAAATCGCTTTAATTATCAACATGAACCTATGATTAGGAAGATTTTTCTGGAATATTCGCCATAAATCCAATTTCTCAGCTAAAATGCTAAATGATGGCACACAAACCATAAAATTACCTAGTACTAACACTAAAACTTCATGGTTCTATGTACCGTATTTGCCGAGATATGAAGGATTGAAAAAGTCTCTTTTTTTGCCGACCCAATATATATATATATATATATATATATAATATATATATATATATATATATATATATATATATATATATGTACAGGGTGGGCGGAAAGTAGCTCCCTATTTTGGATTGGTGAAAAAATACGTATATTATCCATTTATTTCAGAAGAAATAATATGAAAAGGTAGGCATACATGGTAGGTTTTCTATAAAATTCAATGTGGGCTCCAACACATTCCACCAGCTTCTGGAGCCGCCCAGGAATGGCGTCCACTGACTTTAGCAGGAACTCCGGCGGGATGGAGGACATGACTTCCCGAATTCGGTCCTCCAGTTCTTCCAATGTCCTCGGTTTGGTGCGGTAGACTTCTTCCTTTACCCACCCCCAAAGAAAGAAGTCGCATGGTGTCAAGTCGGGGCTCCTGGCTGGCCATTGATGTGGACCACGACGACCCATCCAACGCCCAGGGAAGTGGGCATCCAGCCACTCACGGACAACAAGAGCGAAGTGCGGAGGGGCGCCATCTTGCATAAATATCAGATCGTCGATGTTCTCCCATGTGCTGACAACCGGCCAGACCTCGTTTCGCAACATAGCAAGGTACCGCTCAGCATTCATGGTGTTGCGCAGAAGGAACGGGCCCACAACCTGATCTGAGGTCATACCACACCACCCACGGTTCTAGGACAAAGTGTCGACGGACAAAGTGTCGACGGACAAAGTGTCGACGGACAAAATGTCGAATGGACAAAGTGTCGACGGACAAAATGTCGAATGGAACATACAACATACAAAGGGGCGAATAGACAAAAGCGATTAGGTTAAACAATTTATTTTTAAGAGATATATTTAAAAAATACAATATTTATAGTTCATGAACTGGTTTTATTTATTCCTGCTTCAAATCCAGGTTAACATTTTATTTGGAGTAAAATATGTTAAAAAGAAGATTAAAAACTTATAAATTGTGAGCTATTGACTTCAAAAACTCTAGTCCATTTTCAATAACATAGGTTTCATGTATTCGTTTTAATCGATAATTTATTGTAGCGTATTTCTTATTTACTCTTCCGATTTGTGCTCCATGCGAGGATTGCTCCAAAGCCATTTCTGTACTTGCCTGTTCTAATCGAAGTTTCTGAATAAGTTTGGCTTCGGTTGGATGGGTAATCATCATTCTTCTCTTAAAGGCATTATGCCATCCTTCGAGAGCGTTATTGGTTCTGGGCAGGTCGTCGGCAAGTCTTTCATGAACTGACCATAGTTCTATTTCAAATTTTGGCTTTCTGCGTCTACCACGCTGAACAATGCCTAGCCAAGTACTTTCGAAATATTGAAGGAATTCGCCTAAAACATCATCCGTTGCTTCATCGAGCGAAGTCATCAGCTCGTTAAAGAGAGTGCACACATCATCTGGTGGTACAAATGCCAAAGCTTGAATTTTTTTTATTATCAATGCATTTTCTAACTGGCTATACCAATTTTGTAATCCTAAAGCTTGAAGTTTTCTCCACAAACATTGGCCAAAATGGAAAAAACATCCACATATTGATGTATGTGGGAAATTCCTTTTGATACTATTAATAGCAGAACGCTCAAAATCAACTGTAATTGAGAGTGGGTTTAACTGTTTCTCACGTAAGAAATTAAATATCTTG
>JAJOZX010009292.1:62500-132500 GCA_023014485.1 Bathynomus jamesi
TATTGTATTTTTAGCCAAAAAAAACCAAAACTTAAACCTCAACCGGGACATTGAGCGTCCACTTTTCAAGGCACGAAACACGTCCGTTTAGTATACACAAACTCAGAATGGTTCCCTGAGAACATTATATGTTAAACACAGACCGTGCATGGAACAAGGAACTCTTCTGGGAAAATTAAATCCACTATAGTCCGAATAAGTAATGGTAAATGACAAATACCATAGTTTTTTTCCTTTTTCATGATTTTAGCCCGACGTGGGCAACGGGTCTCTCGCAAAGAGATCCCATAAATATAGCTTCCCTCACCAGCTATCTGCAAAGCAGACAGGATCCAGCTTTGGGACGTGGATCTAGGGTTTAAAGCAAGCCTAGATCCCTACACTCAGAACCTCTATATAAGTAAAAGACTCGTTGCATTCACGTCGTGTTGAATAAATCAAAGAAAAAGGGGGTAACTATTGTATTTTTAGCCAAAAAAACCAAAACTTAAACCTCAACCGGGACATTGAGCGTCCACTTTTCAAGGCACGAAACACGTCCGTTTAGTATACACAAACTCAGAATGGTTCCCTGAGAACATTATATGTTAAACACAGACCGTGCATGGAACAAGGAACTCTTCTGGGAAAATTAAATCCACTATAGTCCGAATAAGTAATGGTAAATGACAAATACCATAGTTTTTTTCCTTTTTCATGATTTTAGCCCGACGTGGGCAACGGGTCTCTCGCAAAGAGATCCCATAAATATAGCTTCCCTCACCAGCTATCTGCAAAGCAGACAGGATCCAGCTTTGGGACGTGGATCTAGGGTTTAAAGCAAGCCTAGATCCCTACACTCAGAACCTCTATATAAGTAAAAGACTCGTTGCATTCACGTCGTGTTGAATAAATCAAAGAAAAAGGGGGTAACTATTGTATTTTTAGCCAAAAAAAACCAAAACTTAAACCTCAACCGGGACATTGAGCGTCCACTTTTCAAGGCACGAAACACGTCCGTTTAGTATACACAAACTCAGAATGGTTCCCTGAGAACATTATATGTTAAACACAGACCGTGCATGGAACAAGGAACTCTTCTGGGAAAATTAAATCCACTATAGTCCGAATAAGTAATGGTAAATGACAAATACCATAGTTTTTTTCCTTTTTCATGATTTTAGCCCGACGTGGGCAACGGGTCTCTCGCAAAGAGATCCCATAAATATAGCTTCCCTCACCAGCTATCTGCAAAGCAGACAGGATCCAGCTTTGGGACGTGGATCTAGGGTTTAAAGCAAGCCTAGATCCCTACACTCAGAACCTCTATATAAGTAAAAGACTCGTTGCATTCACGTCGTGTTGAATAAATCAAAGAAAAAGGGGGTAACTATTGTATTTTTAGCCAAAAAAAACCAAAACTTAAACCTCAACCGGGACATTGACTATAGTGGATTTAATTTTCCCAGAAGAGTTCCTTGTTCCATGCACGGTCTGTGTTTAACATATAATGTTCTCAGGGAACCATTCTGAGTTTGTGTATACTAAACGGACGTGTTTCGTGCCTTGAAAAGTGGACGCTCAATGTCCCGGTTGAGGTTTAAGTTTTGGTTTTTTTTTGGCTAAAAATACAATAGTTACCCCCTTTTTCTTTGATTTATTCAACACGACGTGAATGCAACGAGTCTTTTACTTATATAGAGGTTCTGAGTGTAGGGATCTAGGCTTGCTTTAAACCCTAGATCCACGTCCCAAAGCTGGATCCTGTCTGCTTTGCAGATAGCTGGTGAGGGAAGCTATATTTATGGGATCTCTTTGCGAGAGACCCGTTGCCCACGTCGGGCTAAAATCATGAAAAAGGAAAAAAACTATGGTATTTGTCATTTACCATTACTTATTCGGACTATAGTGGATTTAATTTTCCCAGAAGAGTTCCTTGTTCCATGCACGGTCTGTGTTTAACATATAATGTTCTCAGGGAACCATTCTGAGTTTGTGTATACTAAACGGACGTGTTTCGTGCCTTGAAAAGTGGACGCTCAATGTCCCGGTTGAGGTTTAAGTTTTGGTTTTTTTTGGCTAAAAATACAATAGTTACCCCCTTTTTCTTTGATTTATTCAACACGACGTGAATGCAACGAGTCTTTTACTTATATAGAGGTTCTGAGTGTAGGGATCTAGGCTTGCTTTAAACCCTAGATCCACGTCCCAAAGCTGGATCCTGTCTGCTTTGCAGATAGCTGGTGAGGGAAGCTATATTTATGGGATCTCTTTGCGAGAGACCCGTTGCCCACGTCGGGCTAAAATCATGAAAAAGGAAAAAAACTATGGTATTTGTCATTTACCATTACTTATTCGGACTATAGTGGATTTAATTTTCCCAGAAGAGTTCCTTGTTCCATGCACGGTCTGTGTTTAACATATAATGTTCTCAGGGAACCATTCTGAGTTTGTGTATACTAAACGGACGTGTTTCGTGCCTTGAAAAGTGGACGCTCAATGTCCCGGTTGAGGTTTAAGTTTTGGTTTTTTTTGGCTAAAAATACAATAGTTACCCCCTTTTTCTTTGATTTATTCAACACGACGTGAATGCAACGAGTCTTTTACTTATATAGAGGTTCTGAGTGTAGGGATCTAGGCTTGCTTTAAACCCTAGATCCACGTCCCAAAGCTGGATCCTGTCTGCTTTGCAGATAGCTGGTGAGGGAAGCTATATTTATGGGATCTCTTTGCGAGAGACCCGTTGCCCACGTCGGGCTAAAATCATGAAAAAGGAAAAAAACTATGGTATTTGTCATTTACCATTACTTATTCGGACTATAGTGGATTTAATTTTCCCAGAAGAGTTCCTTGTTCCATGCACGGTCTGTGTTTAACATATAATGTTCTCAGGGAACCATTCTGAGTTTGTGTATACTAAACGGACGTGTTTCGTGCCTTGAAAAGTGGACGCTCAATGTCCCGGTTGAGGTTTAAGTTTTGGTTTTTTTTGGCTAAAAATACAATAGTTACCCCCTTTTTCTTTGATTTATTCAACACGACGTGAATGCAACGAGTCTTTTACTTATATAGAGGTTCTGAGTGTAGGGATCTAGGCTTGCTTTAAACCCTAGATCCACGTCCCAAAGCTGGATCCTGTCTGCTTTGCAGATAGCTGGTGAGGGAAGCTATATTTATGGGATCTCTTTGCGAGAGACCCGTTGCCCACGTCGGGCTAAAATCATGAAAAAGGAAAAAAACTATGGTATTTGTCATTTACCATTACTTATTCGGACTATAGTGGATTTAATTTTCCCAGAAGAGTTCCTTGTTCCATGCACGGTCTGTGTTTAACATATAATGTTCTCAGGGAACCATTCTGAGTTTGTGTATACTAAACGGACGTGTTTCGTGCCTTGAAAAGTGGACGCTCAATGTCCCGGTTGAGGTTTAAGTTTTGGTTTTTTTTTGGCTAAAAATACAATAGTTACCCCCTTTTTCTTTGATTTATTCAACACGACGTGAATGCAACGAGTCTTTTACTTATATAGAGGTTCTGAGTGTAGGGATCTAGGCTTGCTTTAAACCCTAGATCCACGTCCCAAAGCTGGATCCTGTCTGCTTTGCAGATAGCTGGTGAGGGAAGCTATATTTATGGGATCTCTTTGCGAGAGACCCGTTGCCCACGTCGGGCTAAAATCATGAAAAAGGAAAAAAACTATGGTATTTGTCATTTACCATTACTTATTCGGACTATAGTGGATTTAATTTTCCCAGAAGAGTTCCTTGTTCCATGCACGGTCTGTGTTTAACATATATATATATATATATATATATATATATATATATATATATATATATATATAAAGCTAGAAAATATTTATAGATCTAATTTAGTTGTGTTGTGTATTTGAATCAATAATTCTTGCCTTTTTTTTTTTTAATAAAAAATTTTGAATGCAAAAGTAGGAATTTAAGTTAGTTGAAATATACTTATTTATTATAAAAATATAAATAAATATTTCAGAGAAACGAAAATATAAAAATAAATAATATATTAAATGCTATTTTAAAATTTTGAAATAAAATTAAAAAAAAAAAAAATATATATATATGTTATACGGAAACTGACGATAAACGTGCTTACAAAGGTGGTTTTGTCCTCGCGTTGGTGGTTGGGGGCTATCGCTACACCATCCAGGAAACTAAATAATTTCCTTTCAAACCCAGCTTTGAGCACATCTCGTTTCATCAGTCGTTTTATTTAAAAACGATGATACTGTAGCGACCCTTAGATGCTGAAAATTCCACATAAAGCTGTAGGTCCCTTCCGTTAACCGACCTTTGTTGTTGTGGAGCACGCTTATTATTGTTGTACTCCATAAACATATTTTACGATAATCTTTTATAATTATAGCGAGCTACGACACTTAGTTTGATGTTTGATATTATAACGGAGGTTAAACGGGCAATTGGTGAGGAGAACCCTTCTCTTTCCTGCACGTTTCATTTCAGTGTCCCTATTTTATATATATAGACTCTATATATATATAAAATAGGGACAAAATTACTTGGCCCTATATATATTTTTATTTATTTATTTTTTTTTTCATTTTCATATATAAAGAATCAGCTGGAATATTAATTAGAGGAAAATATGACCTGAAAATAGAGTAAATTTGACAAATAAATACAAGTTTTGAGCTGTAATTACAAGAACTAAAATTTAAATTTACCTCCACAGGAACAGTCATTAAAGAGTCCAATTAATTTCTGGAATTGTAAAATAGCATCAATGAATAAACAAAGAAATGAATATAAACGCTTTTGGATGATAAACTTGTATATCCAGACTGCGTAAACAAGCAATGATTACCATTGCCTCTGCAAGCACTGCAAACAATGCTGGTTATTAACGTCTGTCCAATGTCCATGCATGCGCAGTATTATACGTATATGTATGTATGTATGCTTGTATTTAATTGTGTAAGTGTCTGTATTAGAAGTCTGTACAAGTGCATATATATATATATATATATATATATATACAGGGTGGGCGGAAAGTAGCTCCCTATTTTGGATTGGTAAAAAAATACGTATATTATCCATTTATTTCAGACGAAATAATATGAAAAGGTAGGCATACATGGTAGGTTTTCTCTAAAATTCAATGTGGGCTCCAACTCTTTCCACCAGCTTCTGGAGCCGCCCAGGAATGGCGTCCACTGACTTTAGCAGGAACTCCGGCGGGATGGAGGACATGACTTCCCGAATTCGGTCCTCCAGTTCTTCCAATGTCCTCGGTTTGGTGCGGTAGACTTCTTCCTTTACCCCCCCAAAGAAAGAAGTCGCACGGTGTCAAGTCGGGGCTCCTGGCTGGCCATTGATGTGGACCACGACGACCCATCCAACGCCCAGGGAAGTGGGCATCCAGCCACTCACGGACAACAAGAGCGAAGTGCGGAGGGGCGCCATCTTGCATAAATATCAGATCGTCGATGTTCTCCCATGTGCTGACAACCGGCCAGACCTCGTTTCGCAACATAGCAAGGTGCCGCTCAGCATTCATGGTGTTGCGCAGAAGGAACGGGCCCACAACCTGATCTGAGGTCATACCACACCACACCGTTACACTGAACCGATTCTGCCGTTTTTCAGCGGTAACCGTGCGACTTCTTTCTTTGGGGGTGGGTAAAGGAAGAAGTCTACCGCACCAAACCGAGGACATTGGAAGAACTGGAGGACGAATTCGGGAAGTCATGTCCTCCATCCCGCCGGAGTTCCTGCTAAAGTCAGTGGACGCCATTCCTGGGCGGCTCCAGAAGCTGGTGGAAAGAGTTGGAGCCCACATTGAATTTTAGAGAAAACCTACCATGTATGCCTACCTTGTCATATTATTTTTTCTTAAATAAATTGATAATATACGTATTTTTTTACCAATCCAAAATAGGGAGCTACTTTCCGCCCACCCTGTATATATATATATATATATATATATATATATATATATATATATATATTTTCGTGTTTATATATATGTATATAGTATAGTAAATGCATCCTTACGTGAATTCTTGTACAAATTTAAAATATACACAAAATACAGACATATATAAATACATACATACATACATACATTCCTAACACATACATCGAGATAAATTCTAGTACATACACGCTTATTCACACAGGCTCCTTCGCAAATACGTACATTCATAACAAAACAAAATATTTATTGCCATTCTTAAACAATCAAACAATGGTGCCTTTCCGCCACTTGTTTGAAACCCAGTGTTTTGAATGATTACGAATGCAATATTCGCGATGTTTGAAAGATGAGTTTTGCAATTCGAGAAATGCTTGGGTCAATGTCATGACAAAGCAAATATTGGCTTACTTCTGAAGACTTTAAATCAATATATATATATATATATATAAATAATATATATATATATTTAATATATATACGAGATTTGGGGGTTGGGAATGGCTTTCAAACAAATGTTTAGGATATACTGTGCAGCACATTCATATACACATTCATATACTCAGGTTTGTAAACATTGATTTTTTTATATACACACAAAAACCACAATAAAATAGACAAAAAACCTTTACAACAATAAATACATACTACATACATATTCCTAAACATTAAACACACAATTTTTTTAATTTAAAAAAAATACAGAAAGTGAAAAAAAAAATGGAAGGAAAGCTTGTCCCGAAGGCATTTTCCTTTTAAAAGTCTTATAAATAAAAAGTAACGGAAAATACTCTATAACACGCGTAGAAACAAAATATAAATTACTCTTGTGAACAATTTCCACAAATACGACATTCATTCATTATTTTAATATACACAGTGTGTGTGTGTATATATATATATATATATATATATATATATATATATATATACTGTATATATATATATATAATATATATATATTATATATATATATATATATATATATATATATATATATACTATATATATACTATATATATATATATATATATATATATAATATATATATATATTATATATATATATATATATATATACAGGGTGGGCGGAAAGTAGCTCCCTATTTTGGATTGTTAAAAAAATACGTATATTATCCATTTATTTCAGAAGAAATAATATGAAAAGGTAGGCATACATGGTAGGTTTTCTCTAAAATTCAATGTGGGCTCCAACTCTTTCCACCAGCTTCTGGAGCCGCCCAGGAATCGCGTCCACTGACTTTAGCAGGAACTCCGGCGGGATGGAGGACATGACTTCCCGAATTCGGTCCTCCAGTTCTTCCAATGTCCTCGGTTTGGTGCGGTAGACTTCTTCCTTTACCCACCCCCAAAGAAAGAAGTCGCACGGTGTCAAGTCGGGGCTCCTGGCTGGCCATTGATGTGGACCACGACGACCCATCCAACGCCCAGGGAAGTGAGCATCCAGCCACTCACGGACAACAAGAGCGAATGGCCAGCCAGGAGCCCCGACTTGACACCGTGCGACTTCTTTCTTTGGGGGTGGGTAAAGGAAGAAGTCTACCGCACCAAACCAAGGACATTGGAAGAACTGGAGGACCGAATTCGGGAAGTCATGTCCTCCATCCCGCCGGAGTTCCTGCTAAAGTCAGTGGACGCCATTCCTGGGCGGCTCCAGAAGCTGGTGGAAAGAGTTGGAGCCCACATTGAATTTTAGAGAAAACCTACCATGTATGCCTACCTTTTCATATTATTTCTTCTGAAATAAATGGATAATATACGTATTTTTTTAACAATCCAAAATAGGGAGCTACTTTCCGCCCACCCTGTATATTATATATATATATATATATATATATATATATATATAATATACTGTGTATATATATATATTATATATATATATATATATATATATATATATATATATATATATGTGTGTTTGTGCGCGCGTGTGTGTGTGATGTTTATGTTTATAACGTATATTATATACGTAATGAAAATAATGAAATAGCAGTTAATAATAATAATAATAATAATAATAATAATAATTGAAACTGCATCAGTGTTTCCGTAAATCTTAAAAATCAATTGAAGTGTCTCAACAAATGTTCACGTGACTCGTTAATTATTGGCACAACTCCTGGCACTGAGAGTTCATAGCAATGCCAAAAGATTTATGATTAGATGTCATTCTTAAAGGTTGCCACCGTAAAACTTTATAATTCAGCACTGCACTTCGACACTTGATCAAGGTCCGTGAAACCTCCCTCCTTCCTTTATGTGCCTCTGCACGTCCCGCGAAATTACGCCCAAAGATGATAAACCGTGGAAAGAGGCTTCAAAAACGCTTGATAGTTACTTGAAAAGGATTGAAAAAAGTTTTAAAAGGCTTAAAAAATTTGGAAACGCTTGAAAAAGGTTAAAATGTTTAAAAAATACTTAAAAATGGCTTCGAAAATGCTTGGAAAAGGCTTAAAAACTGCTTAAAAGTGATCGTTATTTATAAAACTCGATGCAGCTGCGATCCGCAGTACGCGGTGGTACCAACGAGATACAGTTGATTACAAAAATTGGAGAACACTATCGGCCGTGAAATAGAGGTATAACACATCAGTGTCTCTCGACTTATATAACCAAGTATACAGTTATATTTAAGTACATTTAAATCCTCCATTAACTAAACCGATATCCGCAGCGATTCGCGTCGCGGTCGCTGCAGTGAACGGGGGTTCCATTCTGTCAATATAAAGTCACACGCGACTCGAGTCGTCAGTCGTGGATCGCAAGACGATCCTGTGCGCGGCCGGCCTTAGATTTATAGATTTATACTGCATATATTTATAATCAATAGATTTTAATATTCTTAAAGATTCAACATGAACTGGGATTATCTCGTCAAATTTAATAATTTACAGTTTTTTAAACACATTATATATATATATATATATATATATATATATATATATATATATATATATATATATATATATATATATATATATATATAGATAAAGATTTGAAGTCAGTGATTGGGCGTTATCATAGAAAATAGTATTATAGTGGTTGTTTTTCAAAGATTCGAAAGCATTTTTAGTGGAGTGAAAAAAAAGTGTGGACATAAAATGCAAATTACTGGAAAAAAAATTGATTGTTCACAATTACATTTATACTTCAACAAATGCTCTAAAAAGGAATCTCTCCAAATTCAGAGGATATGTCTTCAGAAAACGATTCAGAGAGTTTACTCTCTGAATTATGGGAAAAGTTTTAAAATTTACTTTAGCGAAAATAATTTTTAATAAAAAATGTATTTTTTTTCCTCTCAAATAGTGGTACTTTTTTTGGGGGGAAAGAAATAAAATCAATTTCAAATGTCTACTTTTGATAGTTGTACTCAATCAGGCCATATATATATATAACATGGTGTCCCATAAGTCCGGTCTCATAGGAAAATTTATTTTGATTTAAATTTACAGAATACATTAAGGACTAAAACAAATGTTCAAATTGATGTCTTAGTTTGGGACCGGCTTTTTTTGTTGCAGGTAGAATAAAAAGCAATGGCTAATATGGAAGTGAGTTACACTCGTGAGGAAAATGCCTCCAGAAGCCTTTTCCTCACCAGTATAACTCACTTCCATATTAACCATTGGTGTTATTCTACCTGCAACAACAAAAAAAAACGGTCCCAAAACAAGACATCAATGTGAACATTTATTTTAGTCCTAATGTATTACTCCTGTAAATTCAAATCAAAATAAATTTTCCTATGAGATCGGACTTATGGGACACCCTGTTATATATATATATATATATATATATATATAACGTCATGCGCCCCGTACAAAAATCCAATTTTTGAAGTTAAGATTTCCCTTTGTTCAACATATGAAAATAAAATATTGAAGTTAGATCACGATGAAAACACAAAGAAATTCTCTAAAGATGAATATTAACCGCCTCTCCACTTTACTGTTCAAATATTATGTTGTCACATTTGTTTGACACGTAAAGAACAGCATAGAGGAGGGATCGGAAACTTTAACAGCTCGAAAGCCACATTAGGTCATATAAAAAAGTTAGCAGGAATAAAGAACTGCGGGTATAAATACACTTTTTTTCGTTTTATAAATATAACGCAATAATCACGCTTATATAAGCTAGTGATTAATAAATAATTAAATTAATATAAGAAACTTGTCTGTCTTGTATTAATGATAATAAAAAATAAAAACAATACTATTAATATTATATTAGCAAATAATATTAATATATGAATCAAAACCACTTTATGGTATTATTCATACGCGTTTCATTTCATATTTTTTTAAACTTTATTATTAGTGAAATACTTCATAAATATTTAAAATTTAACATCCACCAAGAATGGGTCTTCCGAGCCACACGCTAGTCCGGAGTCGTTGGTTCCTGACCCTCGTCATAGAGGGACTAAGATCATAATTTATTACAGCCAACGACCGAAGATCAATGGGCAAAACCGTTTCCCAAAAGCGAAGTGAAAACGTTGAGGTCGGGGGTTTGACTCGCGATAGTGCTGATTAGTAATAATTAGTGTCAGCACAATGGTCCGCGTTAATCTAGCTTGAGTCCTGTACCAGTTCCAGCTCTCCTCCCTGATTATTATAATTAGTTTACATCATGGGAATAATTAAGTGATGTACTACTGCAGTGATGTAAGGATGTAGTACTTAATTTGATTCATAGTTAGTTGTAGGAGTTAATTCTGAGGTGCAACTGGAAGGGTGTTCGCGTCTTGACCAGTCTCAACGCCTTTTCCTGTCGATTAGCGAAGTTCAGCGATATTGGGTCAGAGCGTCGTTGAATGAGGGACCGCCTTCTCCGTCCAGATTATGTAGCAACCGTGGTTTGGATCCCACGTAAAGCTGTAGGTCCCCTCCGTCATATGACCTTAAGGAGGTTAAACAGCCCCACTAACCACCTAACAGGAAGATATACTATAGAATATACTCTTTGTTTTGTCATATGAAGACTATGAAAACTAACTAACTCTCTCTGTATGTATGTATGTATGTATGTGTGTATATATAATATATATATATATATATAATATATATATATATATATATATATATAATATATATATATATATAATAATAATAATAATAATAAAGATGATAAATTTTCATTTCGCTTGTGGCTTTTCGTGCCTAATTTATTTCATGCATTAAAATGAATATTTCTTGCACATTTAATCCCTTCGCAGAGTATGAATTAGGAATACAGGTCCATAAATTAAAACTAACTTCGAGACAATCATTACCATAATTGTTCGTCTTGTCCTTGATACAAAGCTTGCATGCAACTGCATGCGCCAACTTCTTAAAACACGTTGCTCTAAAATTATAAATTGATTCTTATGAGCCAAAATTAATTAACTAAGAAGTGATTGGAATTTTAGTAATGACTAGTTCGTGCAAGCTAAATTCTTCAAATTCAATGTTTTCTCCAAATTACTTATTTTAATTAAGTGCCGAAGAAGCAATGGAATTTTTTGGCTGATGTGTATAAAAAAAAACAATATACGTATATAGTATATATAACTGTTTGTTACTTCTGTGCTGTATTCGACCCCTCCTCAGTATCCCGCCTTATTTGGGGATTTGATGGGTGAGAGAGTTGCTTTCTACTCTCATCCTGCCATCGAAGCCAGCTATGTATGGCTTGTTAAGGGTTTTGCACCAAAACCTGTCTAGTTTGTTTTTGAAATTATTGAGGTTGGTGTGCTTGTGGCTTGATTTTATCTGTAGGTAAGTCTTGTAGTATTTTGTATCCTTTATCCCGCAACTCCTTATTGTTGCCATATGTAAGAGATAAAATTTTTCTTCGTTGAACTTCATATTGTTGTCTTCCGTCCACTTGAATAATGTCTCAATGTCATTTTGTAGTTTTTCTACGTCGCCTTCTATTGCTCTTTCTTTGTATATGTGTCGTCTGCGAAGCACGATACGATTCTGTCTTTAATATCTGAATATGTCCGCAATCATTATTATAAACAGCAAGGAGATCATACCATACCTTGCGGAACAGAGTTGATGACTTCTGAGACTTCAGATGTAACTCCATTTACTAATACTCTTTGTGTTCTTTTGGTCAGAAAATTAAATATCCATCATCCCAAGTTCACAGTAATTCTTGTATTCTTAGGTGCTACAGATCTACAGAAGCTAAGGTTAACGAAGACCCTAAGATCCACTCTAAGGTTAGCCCGAGAGAAAGAAGAGAGTAGGGGGTTAAAAGAAGAGAATAAGGGGTTAAGTAAGTAGTAAAACCTATCATTCGTGGGTTAACATTCATTCAGAAAAAGAGAGAGAAAGACTCACCATCATAAATAATCCCCTAAATAATCCCCGCTTCCAGTGACTTATTAAAAATTTTTGTTAAGGGGTTTACGATAACGTCTTTCAAATCTTTAAAATGTCTAGGATAAAGCGCGTCAGGGCCTGGAGCCTTACTAACTTTTAACTTATTCATATAATGCGCAATCTCACCCTCGTAAACAGTTATTTCAGTCAAAATAGTCTCGCTACTAAATGGAACGATATCGTCCACGTCGGGGACATTATTTACGTGTTCTACGATAAAAACTGTCGCAAAAAAGTTATTAAAAATACCCGCCACTGCCTGAGCGTCGGAAGCCAAAGCGCCGTTAACGTCCACTTAAGGGACTATGTTATCTTTTATCGACTTGCGATTATTGACGTAGTCAAAAGACTTTTTCGGATTATGTTTACTATCCGCAGCTACAAGTATTTCAAAATTACGCTTAGCATTCCTAACAGATCTTTTAACCTGACGTCTGAGCTCGATATATATATTAAAGTTAATAAGTGCAATGGCACGGTAGCTAAGTCTATACGCTCTGTTACGCTCGTTTATGAACTCACCTATTTCCCTAGTCCACCACTTGGGCCTACCATGATTACTAGCGCGCTTGGGCCTACGCGGAATAAACTCCCTTTCGATATTCAAAAAACTTTCTTTAAACGCCTCCCAATGAAAATTTGCGCCATTACCCATAAATAAATTATCCCAGTCCACTACTCTCATCCTATTCGCAAAACTATCAAAATTAACCCAACGAAAATCAGGGACTTCAATTTCGTTACTATCCTTACTGTTTTCTATCAATAGCTTAAACGTAATAATTTGGTGATCACTACATCCCAAACTCTCAACTACTTCCAAACCTTCGACTATATTTTTCGTCGTTCGTCATCACCATGTCTTAAAATATTGTTACCGCGCGATGGTTCGGTAACCATCTGTCGTAAAAAATTATCTTACATGAACTCAATCAGTCTCAAACCCTCATCATTAACAGTAAAAGTCTGGTAATTAACGTTAGGGCAGTTAAAGTCTCTCACAACTATACTATCCCGATTATTAATAAAGTTACTAACAAGTGTGTAAAATCTAGTATCGTTATCGAGGGTTGAACGGGAGGTTTATAAACAACAACGAAATTAAAGCGCCCTAACTTCAACGCATACTGTATATTGCTGCCAGAAAATCTAGCTTAACCTCGATAGCCCTAAGGGAATTACGAATGTACAACAAAACCCCGCCACCAATCCTATGTAACCTATCATTAGTAAAAAGTTAAAAACCCGCTATATCAAGTTCCCCCAACAAGTCCCGAGTTACGGTATTTAACCACGTTTCGGTTTATAGCAACCATATCGTAGTTCCCGGAATAAATTATCGCCTTAAATTCGTTCAATTTATTTCTAATACTACGCGCTTTACAATAAAAGACGTCTAAATTATTTTTTACCACGGATCGGCGTTTTAAACTATTTTTCACGTCGGGCCGGCGTTTCCCGGACCCACAACATTTAAAGAGGGATTCGACCTATACAGCTTTCGAACGTTCTCATCGATTAACCTACCTAGCTTAGCATTCTTTATTTCATTGAAATGCACCCCATCTTTTATAAAAAGGCTAGGATCACTAAATTCTGACCACAGCTTTACGAAGGCAGATTCAGTATATATTACATCTGTATTTTGACTTCAACACAACGATTCCAGTATTTCTCTTGGTAATCTAAAAACTGTGATAGGCATGATCTTCCGACCCCGAGACCATGTTGGTTCGGATTTAACATTTTTTTTCTTGTAGGTAGTAAGTAATTTCGTCACTAATTCCACGTTCAAAGCTTTTGATAATGTAGAATGCGAGTGCTACGGGGGCGATAATTCTTAGGCATTGCTCTGTTTTCTCCTTTGAATAAGGAAGCAATGTCCGCGTTCTTTAAGGGAGTGTATTTGTCCTGTGTTAAGTGATTTTCTCCAGATTAGGTAGAGTGGTTTGACTATACTCTGCATTTTTCAAAAACATGGCACGCCATGTGTCCGGCCCCGGTGTTAAATTTTCCGGTGCTTGTAGAGACCCTTAATTATGTCCCATTCCGAAAATCTATTAACATATATTTGTGATAGAGTTGTGTCCGTATGCACTTGCTCTTGACTGATTTAGATCTATATCAAAGAATTCATCCGAATATTCTATTTTCATCTCGGGTTTAGGGAAGCTGAACACAGATTGTGTTATTCCTTAAGCAACTTGTTCATCTCTTCTAGGTCATTTTTCGTTATCTGGGTCATTTTCGGTCACTGTTCGTTATCTTTCGTAATGCTTAAATGCACTGCACAGTACGTATTTCAGACCAGCGGTTATGTCAGTTTCAGTTGCACGTGTGAAACGGTGCGTTACGTACGTCATAACCACCATCATTATATAGGTAGTTCAGATGCCACGTAAAGCCGTAGATCCCCTGCGTCTTATAACTTTTTCCGTTATGAAGAAGGTCAAGCAATCCAAAACATTATTATTAAAACCATCAGCATAATTTTATCTTTCGTGCAATCAATATTGAACATCTGTAAATATAACCCTAAAGCGCAATTCAGTCTGTCTACATTAATTAAAGTGTCTGAGATAGAAGTTTCAAAATAATACTTTTTAACTCCAAGCTGGGAATTCGCGTCAGCATTAAAAAATAAACCATTAACGCGTTATACCGTTTTTACTATATGGTCCCTTAAATTATTATAAATAATTTGTATTATACGAGGGTAATTCAATAAGTATCCGCACTTTTTATTTTCACATCTGACAGATTATAAACACATCACTTCTCAACATAGTCTCCCTCTTTCTCAATACACTTAGTCCAGCGATCTACAAGCCTCCTAATACCATCACAAAAGAATGTTTTTGGCTGTGTGCGTAGCCAGTCATGCACCGCCTCCTTCAGGTCATCATCGCCTTGGAATCGCTGACCTCTCAAAGGGTCTTTTAGTGGTCCAAACAGGTAAAAATCCGAAGGTGCCAGGTCTGGACTGTAGACTGGATGATCGAGAACTTCAAATTTAAGTTCTTGGAGGCATTTTCTAGTCTGTGCAGCGGTATGAGGGCGCGCATTGTGTAACAGAATAACACCTTTCGACAATCTCCCTCTCCGTTTTGTGCGAATTGCTTGCTTTAACTCATTCCGAAGCATGTCACAATACGATGCACTTGTTACTGTACAGGGTGGGCCGTAAGTTTCCATACATAGGAAAAATTAAACGTTTGTTTTTATGTTTCAGATACCCTAAGAATATGCGTTTGACGAAAGAGCAACGAATTGAAATCATACTGATGGCTGGGTCGGGAAGCAGTCGCATGGTTGCAATGAACTTTAACAGACAACATGGAACGAACATCACACACGACACTGTGGCAAAACTTATTAACAAGTTTCAGAAAACTGGAAATGTTGCAGATCAACCGCGAAGTGGTCCAAGACGTACAGCCACCGATGAAGACACAACAGCTACGATACTTACAGCGCTTACACGGAGTCACAGAAAAAGTACACGACGGTTGTCTGCAGAAAGTGGTGTCAGCAGATCGAGTATCAGGCGCATTTTGAAAGCAAACAAATGGCATCCATACAAATTGCATATGGCACAGCATTTGAGTGAAGACGACCCGGATAGACGGATGGAATTCTGTGAATGGGCATTAACCAAAGTGAACGAGGATGCAAACTTTTCAACTAAGATCTTGTTTACTGATGAAGCAAATTTTTACGTCAATGGAGAGGTTAATCGGCAAAACATACGTTACTGGAGTAATGCTAACCCTAACTGGCTGAGTCCGACGAAGATGCAAGGTGCCGGTAAAGTGATGGTGTGGGCCGGGATATGGGGTGACAGAATTATTGGACCAATTTTTGTCAGTGGAAATCTTAATGCCGAAAGGTATCTTAACATGTTGCAAGAAGAGATTTTCCCATCCCTGCTAAACGAGGAAGGTAACTTCCCAGTTTACTTCCAGCAAGATGGAGCTCCACCTCATTATGGTCTTCACGTGCGTCGGTATTTGGATCAGCAGTTTCCGGATGCTTGGATTGGTCGGCGTGGTCCTGTGGAGTGGCCTCCCAGATCCCCAGATCTCACCCCCTTGATTTCTATCTTTGGGGGCACTTGAAGGCCATGGTGTATCAGGAAAAGATACGAGACATAAATCATCTAAAGGAACGTATCACCAACGCCATTACAAGCATAACGTCAACTGTGCTAATGCGTGTTCATCAACAGTGGGGAACACGTATTGAAATGTGTTTTCAAAACAATGGCAACCATGTAGAGCATATTATATAAATAAAAATGGTTGTCCATAAAAAAATGTTTATTTTTCCTATGTATGGAAACTTACGGCCCACCCTGTAGTTCCACGCGCTGTAGATAATGTTCAGGGATAGGGCCTCGTGCATCCCAAAACAGTTAGCATAATTTTACCTGCTGACGGCTGCGCTTTGAACTTCCTTGCAACGGGAGATGTTGGATGCTTCCATTGCATGCTCTGTCGTTTGCTTTCTGGTTCATAGTGATGGATCCAGGTTTCATCTCCAGTGATAATGCGCTCCAAAAAGTTTTCACCTTCATTATGATACCGCGCCAAAAGACGAGGGCAGACGTCCATACGCTTGTGCTCTTCTGTCAACTGTGTGGGTACCCATCTTGCACAAACCTTGTGAAAGCCAAGAATGTCATGAACTATCGAATGGGTTGACCCTTGAGTGATGTCTAATGAAGATGCAATTTCTTTTATTGTTAATCTTCTGTCATCGAAAATCATGGCTCTGGCTTCTTCCTGCTTGTCACCAATGGTTGATGTTGACGGTCTTCCTGAGCGCTGAGCATCTGTCACACATGTCCGACCTTCCTTGAACCTTTGATCCACTCGTACACACTTCGCCGTGGTAACGTATTATTCCCATACTGAGCACATAAACGCGTGTGAATTTCAGCTCCTTTTACACCTTCTGCCCACAAAAAACGAACCATGGATCTCTGTTCTTCCAGAGTACAAACTGAAAGCGGCGCAGCCATGCTCACTACTCGTACAATATGTGACAGCTACGAGTAGCCTAAATAAGCCTATACTGTTGCTAGCCTAAATAAGCCTATACTGTTGTTAGCCTAAATAAGCCTATAGATCTCAGTTTGGCTCGTTATTACGAGTATATATTATATATACTATATTATCACTAGAAAAAAAAAATGCGGATACTTATTGAAGTACCATCGTGTGTATATATATATATTATATATTATATATATATATATTATATATATATATATCACAATGGTCATAAAATTCTTCGTCATAATGACTATACAGTATTTTTCCTTCATATAGCTTTAAAAAAAATAAAAAATAAGATCTTTACATCATCTCCGAACGCTTACCGATTTTCAGTTTGTTTGTTTCAGTTTCAGTTTTCCTCTCTAATCTATTGTCGACATCGTAAACCTTACAGTTCAAAACAAGCGCATATTTTATAATATCAATTGTCACTTCGTTCAACCAAGTTTCTCTATCCCTCATTAATTTTTATAGACGGTTTCTCTATTCTTTCTTTCCAAGATTCTTGTCCGACCGTAGACTCCACATCTGGTACTTTTCAAACATCAAAAGGTCCCTTAGGTCCACCTCAAATCACGATCTTATTTATGCTCCGATTGGTTAGTTTCCATGCAAGTTCCTACCAATTAAAAATTCAGGTTTCTATGTCGCTCCCACCTATTCTGCGGACTGCTATGTCATAGGCATATAACGGAAAGGAGCGCCCAAATAACTCTAAAATCCCCGCCACCCAAGGTTATTTAGTTTAGAGCAAAAGCTTTTACGGGTTTCTTGCCAACCCTGCGGGCCTCCGGCTAAGATCGCCCTTCGGGCACCGTAATCTGTTCCTGCGATTCGTGTTCTTCGAACAAGGCCACTCTGGCACAGGTGGCCCCTGTTCTTGCTAATCCATCCGTCCTCTGCCAAGGCCTTCCCACCCCAAGAAACTTTGTAAAACTCGAGTGACATTACGTCGCCGGAATATTTTTTTTTTTTAAGTAACTTTTCGTGGAAATAGCTACAGTGTACCTACAGTAACTTGTGAAATTTATCAAAAAATGGTTGTAAGATAACTGATAAATGTCACAATGCGCCTCACTCCGTATTCTCTCTATTTTTATAAATAATGTCCTATGACTGTTCTTCTTGTACCAAAAGAAAGCGTGAAAAAATAACATCCACTTCATATCACCAAACTGTTCCATTTTTGCCATTTTAATCGTGAAACTTTTCCACTTGATTGCAATTAATTTGTTGCTTTGTATTCATCACTTCAATGGACTTAATTTAAGTAAAAATTAAGAAATTGCCGGTGTTTTGTTCCATCCTGGACTATACGTATAAGTAAGTTAACTCAATTTGCAAATTACTGACAACAACCGACTGATTGGGACCAACAAGAATTTCCCTAGTCCTTAGTGATCATCCCTGTAAATATCGTGCGGTAGATAAAGCCCGCGCGACATAAATGGAGTTTCCCACCGAGATACAAATTTCATCAAGATTAATTGACGTCAGTGAAAAGCCCTCCCTCCCTCATCGAATAACGTCATCGCTCTCTCCTTCACACGAGACAAATTGAAGCCCATTGGAAGTCCGATTGGGTGAACGTACACCAAACGGATTTGTTTTACCCAAACGGTAGAGACCACTCATTTCCCTTAACCTCACTGGATAACCTTATTGCCTCACCTCCTCGATTATCCTCGATCGTTTGCGCATAAATGTGATCTAGCGGCATCACCGGACTTTAGAAATCAATGGATTTTTTTGAGTGGTGTATAGACTCTCTTTCAATTTTCTTAATTTTAGTTGTAAGTAAAAATTTACATAAATACTGTATATACATATTATATACAAATTGTCATTTATATTACATAACGATAAGAAATTTCTGTTTACTATTAATAGTAAATCATCGTAATTACTTTTGAATTAATGTCAATTATTTGTTCTCTTCCATTAAGTTGATCAATTCAGAATTACTTCAGTTGCTAATTATTCGTATTCAAGTCAATTATTTAACTATTTATAGTTATGTTATAATTACTTTTCCTAATTACCGCAATTTTTTCTTATTAATTGTGATTAGTAAATTCCAATTAATTAATTTCACTGCTTCGTAAATTATTGGGATTATTATAAATACATCAATTATTATTTTATTTTTTTTATCTTGAATATTCTCAATTTAAAGATTTAATTATTTAATTTATATTTGATAATTTTCTCTGTACGTAAACGATATTATCGCACGGTTAATTTTTTTCACATACTCATTGGTCTTAATCACCTCAAATTTTTATAATATATATATATATATAATATATATATATATATATATATATGAAATAGGATCCCTCCTAAGGAGACGTAATTTTACATTTAGGATAAAAACGAAGACGTAGAGCAAGAAAGTCATTATATTTGGCTGCAGCCGACGTTTCGGGCAACTCTACCCATTTTCAAGGCCTAATAAATAAAAAGCTAAAATTAATGCATGACAAAAAAAAAATATACGAATGTCAAAAACAAACTAATTCATAGCACAGAATAAAACCACTTAAAGAAAAAAATTAAAAAGCGTAAAACAAGCATAAGCCAAAAACAAAAATTAAAAATTATATACATGACAAATAACACATGATAAAGGTAAAACTTTAAAACTAAAAACATTCAAACAAATTAGTTAAAAACTTCACTAATAAAAAGTTAAATGAAAAAACGCAAAAGTGCACGAAACATACCATGCTCACTTGACATCCTCAAACAACTGAGGCGAAAAGGAGACAGGGTCAAGGGGAAAAACAGAAAAATTTAGTTGGTAGGCATTCTAATTAATATAAAGGGGGTAACAGCTAGAATCAATATTTAAGCTGGAGTTCAGAAATTTAATGCACAAAGATTCATAAATACGGAGAGAGGACGGACATTTTAATGATTTAAGAATTTTAAAGTTATTAACGGAAATATCAACTTTACACTTAACAGAATGATTTCTAATGGCAGACTGTTCCTTTTTAGATAAAACTTTTCCTGTCCTATGGCTAATACCCATATACCCATATGCTCTACGTCTTCGTTTTTATCCTAAATGTATATATATATATATATATATATATGGGGAATGAACTCAGAATGGTCCCCCGAGTTTTTTATGATACACACAGACTGTGCATGGAACAAGGAACTCTTCTGAGATAATTAAATCCACTATAGTCCGAATAAGTAATGGTAAATGACAAATACCATAGTTTTTCTTTTTCATGATGCTAGCCCGACGTGGGTAACGGGTCACTCGCAAAGAGGTCCCATAAATATAGCTTCCCTCACCAGCTATCTGCAAAGCAGACAGGATCCAGCTTTGGGACATGGATCCGAGTCCTTAGGGATAATCCCTGCAAATATAGTGCGCTAGATAAAGCTCGCGTGACGTATATATGCGCTTCAGTGGTGTAGTGGTTAGCATCGCTAACTCCAAATACATCATTCCGGGTTCGATTCTCTTTGTGGACAGGGCGCGCACAGCTCACCCAGCTGTTCATCCTTCCTTTGGTTGTTAAATAAAGGGGTACCTTGGTTTTGCTTCCGCCCGAATTCTGACAAAGGTCAAGCTTGTCACTCCAACTTAGCCATAAAAAAAAAAATTCTCTAAATGAGGCGGGATGTTGCAGAGGGGTTGAACACGGGTCGATCCTGGACATTTGTTCAAAACCCTACCCCATCCCACCCTACCTAAAAAAAACCTTCCCTGATCAAATATAATTAAAAATTGTATATAAAATGCCGACACTAAAAATTATATATATATATATACTTTTTTTTTGTATAAATTTCAGTTTTTCCATTTAAAATTCAAATTCTATTTGTAGATAAGATTAAATTTGAAATATAATTTAAAGAATACAATTAACACAATCAGTTCTTAAGAGAGTTCTTTCTAGTTTTTACAGTTGCGCATTTCTGAATTCAATTTGGTAATTGGAGAAGAAAAATTTCAATTATAAACATTAATTGCTAAATTATGAACAAAAATGAAGATTTTCTGAAAGGCGAAGAACTTCTTTTTTAATTCTCTTTTTTTTTTTTGTAATAATGATCTTTATATATATATCTACAGGGTGTGCCAAAATGATATACAACTTTTAAAATGGCTGCTATTTTTAAACTAATGAATATTTTCTATCTTTTTCAAGTGATATGTAAAAAAAAAAAAAGACAAAAAAATTTTGTTCGCCAGAACTATATTTTGCCACGAAGTCATACCTTGCAACAGAGTGACAATTTCATAGGGACTTTCCAAACGCAAAAATTCCTAATTACAAACCATCACACGCATTGCGGAGAAGTTCAAACACACGCGTAGTGTTAATGACAAGATAAGAAACCACAGTTGATAGAAATCTCTGCAAGAACACATGACAGGATCCAGGGTGTAAAACAAGAATTGCAAACTTCAACTAAAAAGTTAACATGCAGAAGCTTTGTCTCTCATATTATTGCGAGGAGAAGCATACACTAAGGTCTGCAAATGTACCTGTGTAAGATAAAAATGTTGCAAAGTCAAACTGAAAGAAATAAAAGAGAAAGGCGGGAAATTTGTCAGCATTTCCCACCGGATTGAAAATGAATCGGAGTTTCTGAACAGTGTTTTCTTTAGTGACAAGGCTCACTTTCATCTTAGTGATCATGCCAACATGATCACTAAGCAAACACGCAAATGCGCGAACATTATCACCACCATTTTCCTTTGAGAAAGTGACAGTTTGGTGTGCCATTGGACGTAATGGTGTCACTGGAACATTCTTCTTCGAAAATAATCAGGACAAAATGTCACTGTCAACGCAGAAATATACGTGCACATGTTGAGAAAGAAATTTGTTCCGGCACTGAAGAGGAAGTGTGGTATGAACATGAATACAGTCATCTTTCAGCAAGATGGTGCTTCTCTGGACATTAAACGTTGCCTTGGAATTCCTAAGGCACTTCCTAGGAGCTAGACTGATCTCGCGACGTACTGACAATCCACGGCCAACAAACTCCCCTGATATATCACCCCCTGACTTTCCTCTCGGGCTATCTCAAAGCGGAAGTCTACGAGAACAATTCTAAGACACTGGACGAACTGAGGATCAACATTAGAAGAGAGATAAGACGCACCCTAGCATAGTTTCTTGGCAGTGTTTGAGAATTTTAATGTCCGCGTCACCTCTGTCATTCAGCCAGGGTGCTTAGATCGAATACGTCATAAAGTGTTGACAAATGCGCCCTCTTCTTCACGGGAATGAACTGGTTTCTGATAGAAAGAAAACAGTGACCTTCTGTCTTTTATTTAAGCCAAGAATGAACAGAATCGACCCAGAATAAAAAAATTTTATATCCAAATCAAGTTGTACAGGAATTTGGCGCGCGCGCGCGCACACACACACACACATATATACACAGAGTCCTTTCCTGATTATAAACTTTAATAATTACATGAAATCCACAGACGACACAGCAATGCTTTGTTTTGCATGTTGTTGCATAACACATCAAGTTTATCTTGTTTCTGATGTCAACATGTGCGCCGTTAGTTGCACGTAGCACATCCAAGCGAAATTCGAGTTCACGCCATACGTTCGCTAGCATATCTCTCGTGACACTGTTGATGGCATCGCAAATCCTTACACAAAGAGTGTCAATGTCAGCAACAGGAGTATGGTACATATAATCCTTTACATATCCCCATAGTTAGAAGTCTAGGGGCATGATATCGGGGGATCGTGGAGGCCATGGCACCGACCCGTTACGCCCAATCCATCTTCCGGGAAAAGCGGTGTTCAAGAATTCACGCACTAACAAAACGCAGTGTGGAGGCGGCGGCACCCTCTTGCTGTGAAATGATGGATGGTTGAAGGTCTTCCAATTGGGGCGCTACAAAGAACTCGAGCATGTCCAGATACACTCGTGCCGTAACATTCTTTTCAGCAAAGAAGAATGGGCCTATTACCTTATCATGTATTAATCCACGCCAAACAGTGACAAGAAAATAACTTAATGTATTATGCAACAATATGCAAAACAAAATATTACTGGGTCTTCTTTGGATTTCATGTAATTAAAGTTTACAATCGAGAAAGGATTTTATCTACACCCTACATATGTTACAGTCAAAGTGTGTAATCAGCCATTTCACGTAATGGCTGAAACTTTTAGTCATTTTGCGGCGAAATGGCTGTTTCACTTGGTCATTTCGCGAAATGACTAAAATCTTCAGCCATTACGCGAAATGGCTGAAATTCCACCTTGGTCATTTCGTACAAGATCATTTGCCCAGTTAGGTCAACTGTATGCCTTTGACAATTGGTTGGGTTAAGTTGTGTTATTTTTGTTAGTTTTAACGAAAATAGCACGACTTAACCTAACCAATTGTCAAAAGCATACAGTTGACTTAGCCGTGCCTTCAATGGCGGACATCGGAATAACATTGAAGGCCCGGTTAGTATTTGAAAACCTCTATATTGAAAATTCAAATTTGTTCAAATGTTCAATGTGTTCAAATGTGTATTTGAAGAGTGTTTCTCACTTATTTGAACAGACCTGTGGATGTATGTATGTTTTAGCAGATTTAGTTAGTTAAATAAAGGTTTCCAATTTTATTGTGATGTTTGTTATTTCTATGAATTCATGACAAAAGTCATTTTAGCCATTTCACGAAATGACCATGGTGGAATTTCAGCCATTTCGCGTGATGGCTGAAGATTTTAGTCATTTCGCGAAATGACCAAGTGAAACAGCCATTAGAGAAAATCGCAACAAACGCAGGGACTTATGGTCAATGTTTGGAAGCTGCAAGTAACCACAATCTAACAGCGTTCCTATCTGACATCACAGGGAAGTAGGAAAGTAGAGCCATCCTCGTCCTCACCGCTCTACCTGGGGAATGATTGATTCTGAAAGAGTCTCGGAGAGCATCACGCTCTACCACGCTTTGCTTCACACGAATAATGTATGGTGCACAATTACTTAGACCGATAAGCATGGCCGGATTAAGACCTTTAGAGGCCCTAAGCACTTAAAAGATTTTGGTGCCCCATATATAGGGTGAACCAAATGTAGGTGGACAGTAAATGATAACGTTTATTTTGAGAATACATATTTAATTTTTTTGTATACTATAATACAAAATAAAATTTAAATAAATTTAGTTATAATATTTAATATAATAAAACACAAACACCATAGTTATAATGAACACCATAGTTATAATATAATATAACACAAACCGTATTCAACCTACTGTCCACCTACTTTTGGTTCACCGTGTATATGTAATTCAAAATATAAACAAAAATAAACCATAAAATAAAATTTTATTTTTTGAAATGAAACAAAACTTACAGTAAGATGGAAAATAATGTTTATTTTTGTATACTTCCACTTCATTATATTTGAAAAGTTTTCTCCTACTTTTTTTAATTGCAAAGTCTTTGATCAGATCCTCAAAACTAATCTTACGTAACACATCTGCTTCTATACTTAGTAGAGAAGGCATCCAGCCTGCCTTGTTGCATAGTTGTTCTGTTGGTATTTTTAATATACTTCAACTGAGAAAATGAACGCTCAGCTGAGCAATTTGTGACCATTAATGTTAAAAATATACGAAAGGCAATTTCTACATTTGGGAAGGCACACTCAATATTGTCTTCTACAATTATTTTATAAAGTTCAGCATGACTGAATCTTGTTTTTACATTTACTATAACACACGAAAATATTTAAATATGTATTTTTAATATGGCGCTCAAAGATTTGATATAAACAAAATAATAACGCAAAGCGTAAAGTGTGTGATTACAACGAAATATATTTATTCTCTCAAAAGGGTTGTTGTTCACTACAAATTCAAACAATGAAAAAAAATAAATACTCTATATGAATATATATAATTCAGTTTTCAACAGCTTATAGGCTATAAGCCGCGATTATAATAGTATAATAAATCCATGGTAAATCCGACAATGGAAAATTTCTGTGGTGCCCCCCTTCCCTTGATGCCCTAAGCACGGGCTTATTTTGCTTAATGGTTAATCCGGCCCTGCCGATAAGTATTGTAGTAAACTGATTTAATTGTGCGAAATTAAACGCATCAAATACAAAATAAAATTATTAAAAAGTTAAAGAATCAAAAGACTGAAATATAAATCACTAACTGGCAACACAGAGAAAGATGTGAACTGCGCTGAAGGGATAATTCCCGAGGATGAGAGTCTTTCAACGAGTTTTTTAACGAGTCGAGGTGTCTGTTGAGAAGGAAGGTCCGCGAATAAGTTGCTTAGAATTAGTTTTAAGTGTCTCTCTCTGCGATAAATTGTAAAAAAATGTCCCTCACTCGCTTTTCTCTTCGTCATCAGACTCGTTTTAATAAATAAATAATAAATAATAAGTAAATAAATAAAAGTTAAATAGGTAATAATTTGAATGTATAAATGACACCGCATTAACAAATAAGAAATTTAAGGTAGAGCCTGATCCCACGACTCTCATTGGACTGAACGCTACACACACACATAATTAATTATACAGTATACATAAAATCATTCGACAATGATTTACATTTTACGTCAATAATTTACGTTAATAAACTTAAATACATTTACATATTATAATCAATCTTATTCCATCAAATTAATTCATGTTCACGTCGGAAAGGAGAAGAGGCGAACCTCATTCACTTTATATATATATATATATATATATATATATATATATATATATATATAGGGGCGTATAAGTCTACAGTCCAGATTAGTCGATCCCCTAACTTTCAATTTCAGATTTAGATTTTAGCCTATTCTGGGTGTTTAAGTCGACCACCAACTTGCCAACATAAAGTAAAACTTTGCAAAAACCTCGTAAAAATTAGTTATCAAATCCTTCATAATCATCATCTGACATCATAAGTTCATTATATACATCCTGAGATACATTTGCGAGTGCTTCGTCATGTGGATCCAAGTCAGATGTTGACCAAAAACGAGCTAATGCAGAATGCAGGACTGAGGACCTATGACAGGTAGACCTGTCTTTAAATACAAGCTAAAATGGAAAGTGGAAGGTTAATTTTTTTAGACTGGGCCTATAAATCAACTCCCTACTTTAGGGGCATAATTTTAAGCTTAAAATACTGACTTATACGCCCCAATATACAGTATATATATATATATATATATATATATTATATATACACATACACAGGCCCGGATTTAGCTATAGGCGAACTAGGCAATCGCCTAGGGCGTCGCGCCAAAGGGGGGCCTCGCTCAAGCCGTTTTGCGCGTTCTGTTCAAGTGATATTAATGATTTAGAACTCTATGAAGAACTTAAAGTACTTTGCAGGTTTATATCTCAGAAAACAGATCTCGGAAATGCCCTTGTTTATATAGTGCAAAAACAACTAAGTGAGATTTATCCTAATGTTTATGTTGCACTTCGAATAGTATTAACCATCCCAGTTACTGTTGCCTCGGCTGAAAGAAGTTTCTCGCGTCTCAAACTTATTAAAACATATTTGCGTTCCACCATGTCTCAAGCGAGATTGCAATCATTAGCTATGTTATCAATAGAAAACGATATAACAAATTCATTAGATTATTCTCAATTAATTGAAGAGTTTAGCTCGAAGAAAAGTAGAAAAGCATTGCTGTAATATTCAAGGAGCATCTGAACCAAATATTAAAGCATTAATATTTAGCCTGATAAGTCGATTGCTCGCTATTATAAAAAATGAAATGTCAACATCTCTTATACGTTATACATCACATATGAAAAACGTTTGTATACTATGGAAAGTCATTACCTATAATATTATGTAAATCTTAGAAATCATTGTCTTATATTTTCGATGCAAATCTTGATTCATATTATAATTTATACTTATTTGTATGGTTTATTTATATTTCTTATACAATTTCCATGCGTGATTATTTTGGTTTGGTTTAATTTTTAAGTGCTGGCATAGTTCTGTCTATGCGGGATTCTAATATTGCTGGTATAGTACCGATAATTAAGTCCATATTTTCATATATATAGGCCTAGGGCCTCGCAACTTCTAGATCCGGCCCTGTATATATATATATATATATATATATATATGATACACACAGACCGTGCATGGCACAATGAACTCTTCTGGGATAATTAAATCCACTATAGTCCGAATAAGTAATGGTAAATGACAAATACCATAGTTTTTCTTTTTCATGATGCTAGCCCGACGTGGGCAACGGGTCACTCGCAAAGAGGTCCCATAAATATAGCTTCCCTCACCAGCTATCTGCAAAGCATTGTTCATCGGTGAACAATACAATATTAAAATCTGTTTTCACGTACTGACGCGCCCATTCAACACGCTGCTTCTTGTACTTGGGTGTTAATGGTGACTGAATCGTAGTGTAGTGAATACTCTTATTTTAGTTTCAAGATAAATGTTAATTTTACAGTCTTGAATTTCGGAATAGTTATAAATTCATTTTAAATTAGTTACCCCATTATAATTCAATTGTGAACCACATTAATACTAATTTTATGTATACTATATTATTTTATTGTATGTAAACATAATTAATTATATATCACAATTGTCAGTTAATTATTTATATTCAAATATTTATTTTAATCTAATACCATGTCCATTTTACAAAAACAATAGAAAACCAAAGGTTATATTTTCCACCTTTGGTACTGTCGCAGTTTCGCCTAACGGACTCAATACGGCTAGTGAGATAATCACTGGTTGGCACTTAACTAGCGGCAGTGCTTATGGCTACATCATCCAGGTTAACCTATACCGGATAGATGCGCTACGGTCCCAAGCCGTAGCTTGCCTAGGCCGACGACGACGACGACGAAAACCAACAATTGGTGACCCCGGAGCTGGATTACCCCTTTTACCCGAACGACTAGGATTAGACTGTAACGTCGTTCGTGCCCATCACCCCCTTCACCCGAACGACTAGGACTAGACTGTAATGTCGTTCGTGCCCATCACCCCCTTCACCCGAGCGACTAGGACCAGACTGTAACGTCGTTCGTGCCCATCACCCCCTTCACCCGAGCGACTAGGATCAGACTGTAATGTCGCTCGTGCCCTCTGCCCCTCACCCCTGCCCGTGCGCTCTGTGCCTGCGCTCGTCTCAACCTCCACTCCTTCGTTGGGAACTTGTCGTCTTGCTTGTACGTCAGCAAGCATAGGAGAAGATGCCTGACGACGCTGGTGCCATCTCCCACTTGAGCGTAAAGCTCCCCGTCTTCTGGCCGGGTGATCCATTTATTTGGTTCCACCAAGTGGAATCACAATTCAACTTGGGAAGGATCACCGCTAGCAGGACAAAATACGATCATGTTTTGTCCTCTCTACCAACGAGCATCATCTCTGAAGTCCGTGACGTCATCGTATCTACTTCCACGAGTGAGGACCCGTACAACGATCTGAAGTCTGCCATCCTGTGCCGCACCACTGTCTCCGAGCGTGAGAAACTACATCAGTTAATCTCAAAAGAAGAACTTGGAGACCGTAAGCCCACTCAAATGCTGAGGGCTATGCAGTGCGCTCTAGGCGAACGCGCACAAACCTTCGATAAGGACATCTTTAGACAGTTGTTCTTGCAGAAACTTCCTCCATCAGCTCAGCGTGTCTTGGCCACTATGGATCCTGCTACTCCAGTTGATAAACTAGCAGAAACTGCCGACAAAGTAGTGGAGATTGACACAGCTCCGGTCAACAACGTGAACACACAATCGGAACTGGAGTTGAAAGTGAAAGAGTTAAGTCAACAACTCAACCACGTTTGTTCTCTGCTACAAAATCAACGGCAAAGAAGCCATTCTCGGTCAAGATTTACGAAGAGGCATCGTTCGAGTTCCGGGAAGATCTGCTTCTACCACTCGAACTTTGGAAAGAAGGCTAGGAAGTGCATCTCCCCTTGCAATTTTTCGTCGGAAAACCCCAGCAGCGAGTCCTAATGGCGTCTAGTACTCGCACTGCCAACCTGTTATTCATAAAGGACAGGAACTCTGGTGTCAATTTCTTGGTTGATACCGGAGCGTCAGTCAGTGTATTCCCTCAAAAATCTGGTCATACGCACTCGGAATCTCCGCCTCTATACGCTGCTAACGGTTCACGCATACCCACGTACGGTACTCAGTCGCGTGAACTAAACTTGGGCCTTCACCGATCCTTCAAGTGGATTTTCATCTGTGCTCAAGTGCAGCATCCCATAATCGGCGCTGACTTCCTCCAGCATTTCAAACTCCTGGTGGATCTTGACAAGCGACGCTTATGCGACCAGGCCACACTGCTTTCTGTTCTTGCCAAACAGGTTGCCCTTCCGGACGCCTCGAACTCTGCACTTTCCCTCGTTCCCCCTAATTCCATGTACCAGTGCCTTTTCCAACGATATCCAGGAATTCTTCAACCTATGCAGATGGGTGATACCATTAAGCACACCATTACCCATCACATTACAACAAAAGGTCCCCCTGTGTTTGCAAAACCCAGACGTCTTGCCCCGGACAAACTGAAAGCTGCCAAATCGGAATTCCAGCTTATGATAGATCTTGGGATAATAAGACCTTCCAAAAGCAGTTGGTCCTCTCCCTACACCTGGTCCAGAAGAAGTCAGGAGACTGGAGACCATGTGGGGATTACCGATTTTTGAATTCGACAACCATCCCGGACCGATATCCGGTACCAAATGTCCAAGACTTTACTTCTCTTCTCCACGGCAAATCTATCTTCAGTAAAATAGATCTCGTTAAGGCTTTCCACCACATTCCCGTAGAGCCTTCGGATATTCCCAAGACTGCAGTTTGTACACCATTTGGGTTATTCGAATTTGTGAAGATGCCGTTCGGGCTACGGAATGCTGCGCAAACCTTTCAGAGGTTTATAGATGAGGTCACCAGAGGCTTAGACTTTGTTTATGCCTACATCGATGATTTGCTTGTGGCCAGCTCAACGGAAGAGGAACATAAGGAACATCTTTCACTCCTCTTTCAACGTTTAGAACAATACGGTGTTACTATTAATGCATCTAAGTGTGTGTTTGCACAGCCAACCTTGGAATTTCTTGGTCACACGATTTCGCAGCACGGAATTACCCCCCTTCAGGACAAGTGTGAAGTGATAAAAAATTACCCTATGCCAAATAATCAGCGTGAGTTACGTCGGTTTCTAGGTTTGGTAAATTATTACCACAAGTTCATTAAAAACTGTGCCAGTGTTCTTGCTCCTCTACACGCTATGATCACACACAAACGCAAGGTAACGAAATTGGTATGGTGTAGCGATAGTTTACAGGCGTTCGACAATGCCAAACATGCTATCAATAGTGCATTGTCTTTGTCATTTCCTATCAGTGATGCCCCCCTAACTCTGACGGTCGATGCCTCAGATGTTGCGATCGGTGGAGTGTTGGAACAAACCATTAACGGTCAACAAGCACCCATCGCGTTTTACTCGAAAAAGCTGCAGCCAGCCCAAACGCGTTATAGTGCTTTCGGACGTGAACTTCTTGCTATTTACTTAAACGTGAGGCATTTTCAACATTTCCTTGAAGGCCGAGAGTTTTGTGTTTTTACCGACCACAAACCTTTGGTCACTGTCTTCAATAAAAACAGCTGTAACCACTCTCCCAGAGTCATCAGGCAACTCGATTATATCTCGCAATTTACCACAGATATCCGCCACATCAAAGGTGTCTTGAACACTCCAGCGGATGCACTTTCAAGAATAGAGATTACTTCTGTTACCCTCAGCTCTACACTGTGGAATGCTATTGCACAGGATCAAGATAAGGATACGGAACTACAAGACCTGCTCAGAGAAGACTCCACTCACTCACTTTCCCTCAAGAAAATGAGTATGCCAGGATTGTCTGTGCCCCTCTATTGCGACGTATCAACAGCTGCTATTCGCCCTTATGTCCCTCCATGTCACAGACAAGCAGTCTTCACGGATCTTCATAAGCCCTCCCATCCTGGTATCCGTGCTTCGCAACACCTGGTTACCTCTCGCTTTGTTTGGCCCTCGATGCGGAAGGATGTCAAACATTGGACCAAAACGTGCCTTGCCTGCCAGCGTGCCAAAGTCCAAAGGCACACCAGGTCCCCCTTTGACGCATTTCCGCCCCCATCCCAGCGATTTGAGGTAATTCATGTAGACATTGTTGGCCCTCTTCCAGTGATTCAAGGCCAACGTTATCTGCTCACCTGTCTCGACCGCTTTTCCAGATGGCCTGAAGCCATCCCACTTCCTGATATCCAAGCGGACACTGTTGCAAGAGCCTTTCTTCATGGATGGGTATCAAGATTTGGATTGCCGTCAAAAGTCATCACTGACCAAGGTCGCCAATTTGAGTCTTCGCTTTGGAAGAAGTTTACCAGCTTGTTGGGTACAGTACATGCGCATACCTGTGCGTATCATCCGCAAGCTAACGGCCTCGTCGAACGCTTCCATCGCCAGCTGAAGTCATCCCTTATGTGTCACGAAGACTCCCATTGGATGGATAAGCTTCCACTCGTGTTGCTTGGTATTCGCTCTGCATTTAAGAGTGATCTGAAGACTACAGCGGCTGAACTAGTCTATGGAACAACACTGCGGCTACCAGGTGGCTACTTCACTGCAGGGGATAATTCATGTGATCCTACGGAATTCGCTCAAACACTTTCCTCTCACATGCAGTCCCTTCAGCCTGTTCCCCCTCGATTGACTAGCCAACAGAACATCTTTGTTTCCCCAGCCCTCCAATCTTGCACCCACGTTTTCGTTCGTGTACCTGTCCCAAAACGGCCTCTCCAATGTCCATATGACGGACCCTATGAAGTTCTCCGACGTACGCGCAAATCATTCCTCATCCAGCGCGGTTCCAAGGTCGACAAGGTTTCTATCGATCGTCTTAAGCCTGCGTTTTTGGAATCAACCTTAAGCGAGGTACATGTAGCTACCAAAAAGGTTCAGCGGAAATCTGTGTCGTTCGGAACTCTTTGAACTTCCTCTCTGGTGGGGGAGTGTGTAGTGAATACTCTTATTTTAGTTTCAAGATAAATGTTAATTTTACAGTCTTGAATTTCGGAATAGTTATAAATTCATTTTAAATTAGTTACCCCATTATAATTCAATTGTGAACCACATTAATACTAATTTTATGTATACTATATTATTTTATTGTATGTAAACATAATTAATTATATATCACAATTGTCAGTTAATTATTTATATTCAAATATTTATTTTAATCTAATACCATGTCCATTTTACAAATAAACAATAGAAAAGAACACGCAGAATAAATAACGTAAAGAACGACGCTTGTATAGGAGATATTCCGCGCAAGACGAGAGAGAGAAAACGGAACAAATGAAAAAATGAAGTAACCACCTGGGAATCGAACCCGGGATCTTCCGATTGCCGGTCAGACGCGATACCATTACACCATGGACTTCACTCTTCCAAATGCCGTAATTCTTCTACATACTCGCAGAAACCAATGCCCCAAGGGGGCACCTCCCGCATGCCGTAACATTATATACATTCAACTGCAAAGAACACGCAGTATAAATAACGTAAAGAACGACGCTTGTATAGGAGATATTCCGCGCAAGACGAGAGAGAGAAAACGGAACAAATGAAAAAATGAAGTAACCACCTGGGAATCGAACCCGGGATCTTCCGATTGCCGGTCAGACGCGATACCATTACACCATGGACTTCACTCTTCCAAATGCCGTAATTCTTCTACATACTCGCAGAAACCAATGCCCCAAGGGGGCACCTCCCGCATGTATATAATGTTACGGCATGCGGGAGGTGCCCCCTTGGGGCATTGGTTTCTGCGAGTATGTAGAAGAATTACGGCATTTGGAAGAGTGAAGTCCATGGTGTAATGGTATCGCGTCTGACCGGCAATCGGAAGATCCCGGGTTCGATTCCCAGGTGGTTACTTCATTTTTTCATTTGTTCCGTTTTCTCTCTCTCGTCTTGCGCGGAATATCTCCTATACAAGCGTCGTTCTTTACGTTATTTATACTGCGTGTTCTTTGCAGTTGAATGTATATGTATATATATATATACTGTAAAAAAATGATAACGCTCAAGAATTTCATGTTTTTTAATAATTTTTAACGCGTTCTTTTCATTAACAAGAATTTGCGAAGTTAAATTTACCATTAAATTGTATTCCAAAACATTTAACACCAAAATTAACGCCTGAATTCCGTGATTAATGGCGAAAAATAAAGCGTTAAAAATGATAAAGGAAAAATTAGCGGATTTTATATATATATATATATATATATATATATATATATATATACACGAGTATATTACTTTACCCATCAACTCTGATGATTTATTTTAACCTTTCACTTGTTCCGTGTGGTGATTCTTCGCTTCACGGAGGTTAGGCTTGTTGTCCGACTTCGAGATGTCCTGGTGAAGGAGCGAGTTGGTTTCTTGTGTTCTCCTAGCCAGGTACACTCGGTTTATCATGAATTGTTCTGAGCCAGTTGTCTAACGTTGTTTTGAAGACTTTCGCGGCGACACCATTCGTGTTCCGAAGTGGTTTAAGCAACTGGTTGAATAGTTTGGCCTTCAACAACAAAGCTGTTATGATCGAGGCTGAGGATGTTCCTTGTCTAGCCTTTAGTTTTGGAACACTACACATTCTCCCTTTCATATTTTCCACTATTGTTTGAATGGCTATAAGATTCAAATTGAAATTGGGGACTAGTTTCTCTAATATTTTCCACGTGTAAATAATGGTGTACCTTTGCATCCACTGATCTTGGCAGTGATCTCTCCGAATCTCTTCTGGTTGACTAATACTGTATCTTCCTATTTTTGTATGGGGTCGTTAAGAGTGAACAATACTCCAGCTTGGGCATGATCAATGCTCTCGACAGGAATCATTATACTGTATTCCTATCCTTTCTCCTAAATCAGTGATTCTTAACCTTTTTAGGCTGGCGACCCAAATTCTGGTCGCGGGGCTAGCTCGGCGACACATGCCTTCAAACAGTTCACTCGTAACAGATAATAAAATAAACAAGTAATGATAAAATGGATTGGCCACCCAATTTTGGGTCACGACCCAGGGGTCAAGAACCACTGTCCTAAAGGTTCTCGGTATCTGTATCATTGTTCTTCTTGTTTTATTTACTGCTATTTTATTTTGCGTTTCAAATTTCTCGTCGTCGCTCATCATAACTCCTAAATCTTTTTTTTTGCTCTGAAGCTTTTCGAATTTCCTCTCCATTTGGGACATCGTGTTCTCCTGATTTTATATATATATATATATATATATATATATATATATATATACACAAGTATATATATATATATATATACACACAAGTTTATATATATATATATATATATATATATATATATATATAGAAGGAACAAGAAGATTAATCCTATGCAACATTTAATAGTCAAGCTTTCGACATATTCTAATGTCATCTTCAGTGCTAAAATGAAGTGTATATATAATTAAAAACCAAATACGAATTTAAAACAATTTTAAATATTGACAAAACACAAATGCCGCAAACAATACTCATTTTTAAACATAAACCAGATACAAATCATCATACCCCATTCCATAATCTCGGCAGCCTTCGGTAAAAAGTTTTACCAACCAACCAAATTAACGCGTCTTTCAACAAACTGTATCTATTTTTCCCATTCCTCATTCTCTGCTGCTTCTGTGATTAAGTAATTCGTACCTGATTCGTTTCCTTTAAGGTTTTATAGATTTTAATGTTTTATATTTTAACTCGTCCATAATGTTCCCCTAAATTACAGTATTTTATAATGATATTTACTTAAATTTACCTTCATTTTAAAGGTAAGCCCCTTTTATGTTTTTTTTAATATTATTTTATATTTTAATTGTATTAACTTCATAATATAATTTCATGACTGTTTTAATTTTTAAATTTCTCATTTTAGCACCGAAGATGACATCAGGATATGTCGAAAGCTTTGACTATTAAATGTTTGCGTACGAATTAGTCTTGTTCTCCCTTATTCGACTAAGGGACTTGGCTCTAATATATATATATATATATATATATATATATATATGGGATGAATTTCACAATAAAACACGTGAAATGAATGAATGCTGCAAATCCACAAGGAAAAAAAAACGATTCCAAGGCCTTTCGTGTATTCAAAGCTACACCTCGTCAGGGAATGAAGTTAAAAGGCGAGAAGCCCATATATATATACAACGTACAGGAAAAACAAAACAATTAGCACATACTTAACAAGGGTTAATGAGAGGCAAAAGAAATTTTAACATGATATCGTCAATTTTATAAGTCCCCGAGCTGTTATTGAAATTGTTTTTAAAATGAATAAATGCACATTCTAGAATATTTCGTTCTATTATATCTCTGTTTTTAACAAGCGCTTTAGAACTATCCCACTTGATGCTATGGTTACATCTATAGATATGGTTAAATAAAGCATTGGAAGTACTACCTGTTCTACAAGCATATTTATGCTGTTTTACCCTAATATCTAACGTTTTACCGGTTTGGCCTATATATACTGAGTTACATTGTGTACATCCGATCGAATACACACAACCAACAACATTATCAGGGCTATTCTTTATTAGGCGTGATTTAACAGTATTATTATACTTAAAGATTACATTAATGCCAATTGCTTTAAGTACAGTTGGAAGGTATTGAAAATTAACATGGTAAGGTAGGCTAAGGATATTTTTACGCTGAAATTCCTTTACAATTACATTATTATAATACCTATTCTTGGCTTTCTTAAGATAGTTATCTAAAAATGAAATAGGATAACATAATTTAGTACCAATATTCATGATATTGCATAACTCGGAATCTAAAATTCAGGACTGACAACTCTCAATGCTCGAAGAAACATAGCAGAGAAAATAGAGGATTTAATCGAAGGATGATCGTCAGAATAAAAATGCACGTAAGAGTTATTATTAGTAGGCTTACGGTAGACTTCATATTTGAACTGATTAGAGCATCTCCAAATTTTTAGATCAAGAAAAGATAGGCTTCCCTCATTTTCTTTTTCAACTGTAAACTTAATAGATGGGGCTAAATTGTTGAGCCTACCAAGAAATAAGTCCACATCCAAATTATTAGGCCAAAGGCATAAAATATCATCTATATACCTGTACCAAACCAGGTTAAAATTAACAATCGTAGGCAAAATTCTACTTTCAAAAAATTCCATATATAAATTAGCTAGTACAGGTGAAAGGGGATTTCCCATAGCCAATCCAAACGACATAACATAAAACTTATTTTCAAACTGAAATTTACAATCTTTGACACACAGCTTAATTAACTCAATAAGAGTGTTGTGTTGAACAGGGAAAGAATATTCTTTCCCTGTTCAACACAACACTCTTATTGAGTTAATTAAGCTGTGTCAAAGATTGTAAATTTCAGTTTGAAAATAAGTTTTATGTTATGTCGTTTGGATTGGCTATGGGAAATCCCCTTTCACCTGTACTAGCTAATTTATATATGGAATTTTTTGAAAGTAGAATTTTGCCTACGATTGTTAATTTTAACCTGGTTTGGTACAGGTATATAGATGATATTTTATGCCTTTGGCCTAATAATTTGGATGTGGACTTATTTCTTGGTAGGCTCAACAATTTAGCCCCATCTATTAAGTTTACAGTTGAAAAAGAAATGAGGAAGCCTATCTTTTCTTGATCTAAAAATTTGGAGATGCTCTAATCAGTTCAAATATGAAGTCTACCGTAAGCCTACTAATAATAACTCTTACGTGCATTTTTATTCTGACGATCATCCTTCGATTAAATCCTCTATTTTCTCTGCTATGTTTCTTCGAGCATTGAGAGTTGTCAGTCCTGAATTTTTAGATTCCGAGTTATGCAATATCATGAATATTGGTACTAAATTATGTTATCCTATTTCATTTTTAGATAACTATCTTAAGAAAGCCAAGAATAGGTATTATAATAATGTAATTGTAAAGGAATTTCAGCGTAAAAATATCCTTAGCCTACCTTACCATGTTAATTTTCAATACCTTCCAACTGTACTTAAAGCAATTGGCATTAATGTAATCTTTAAGTATAATAATACTGTTAAATCACGCCTAATAAAGAATAGCCCTGATAATGTTGTTGGTTGTGTGTATTCGATCGGATGTACACAATGTAACTCAGTATATATAGGCCAAACCGGTAAAACGTTAGATATTAGGGTAAAACAGCATAAATATGCTTGTAGAACAGCTAGTACTTCCAATGCTTTATTTAACCATATGTATAGATGTAACCATAGCATCAAGTGGGATAGTTCTAAAGCGCTTGTTAAAAACAGAGATATAATAGAACGAAATATTCTAGAATGTGCATTTATTCATTTTAAAAACAATTTCAATAACAGCTCGGGGACTTATAAAATTGACGATATCATGTTAAAATTTCTTTTGCCTCTCATTAACCCTTGTTAAGTATGTGCTAATTGTTTTGTTTTTCCTGTACGTTGTATATATATATGGGCTTCTCGCCTTTTAACTTCATTCCCTGACGAGGTGTAGCTTTGAATACACGAAAGGCCTTGGAATCGTTTTTCTTTTTCCTTGTGGGTTTGCAGCATATATATATATATATATACAGGGTGGGCCGAAAGTCTGGATCCATAGGAAAATATTTATTTTAATACATAAATTACAACAAATGGTAAATACTTAAAATGAATATCAACTTTAACTTGTAAATGCGTATCCGTGATACTGTACAGTAGTTCGTACTCCAGTATAAATACTCAAATACTTTTTTTATTTCAGCCCAGAAATGGCTTCGAATCTAACAACAGAAGACCGGGTAGAACTTGTGCTCATGTACGCAAGACAGGGCGCTACACACAGAGAAGTTGCTACCGAATTCAATAGAAATCATCCTGATAAGCATCCAGTAACACATGCGACTGTTGGCAAGTTGATTAAACGTTTCAAAGAAACAGGAAGTGTACATGATCGACGGCGTTCTGGTCGTCCAAAAACTGCAACTGATGAAAATACCTCTGCAATGGTATGTGAAACTTTAACGAATAGTCCAGTAAAGTCAACAAGAAGATTATCAAATGAAACACGCATCTCGAGAACGTCAATTCGAAGAATTATTAAAAATCATAAATTCCATCCCTAAGTGTCTCGATGTCAGAGGCCGCCAATTTGAGCATTTGTTATAATTTGTTGTTTATACTGGAGTACGAACCACTGTACAGTATCACGGATACGCATTTACGAGTTAAAGTTGATATTCGTTTTAAGTATTTACCATTTGTTGTAATTTATGTATTAAAATAAATATTTTCCTATGAATACAGACTTTCGGCCCACCCTGTATATATATATATATATATATATATATATATATATATGATGAATAAAACCACGAAGGAAAGGAAACACAGAATGGTGTTCAAGCGCTTTCGTCTAATGACATCCTCAGGAACACTGAAGTACATAAAGGGTTACAGCCTGTATATAGGTTACAGAAAAAAAAAAACTATATATATATATATATATATATATATATATATACAATAAACGGAGAGATAAAAAAAATTTAAAAATTATTAAACATTAAAGGATTGTGGGAGGAGCATACAAATTTGTAAGGGAAAAACTACCGATTTTTTGTACAAGATTAGCACAAGATCAAATTAATTGTTTCCAACCAATGTTATAGAAAAAAAAAAATTGGTTGTAAACAATGTGATTCCTTTTACATAGGTCAGACGGGAAAGGATTTGCACACACGTATAAAACAGCATCAATATTCCGTTAGAACAGGACAGTCGTCCAGCGCCCTTTTTATCCATTTGTCAGAGTTATCCCACTGTATTGATTGGAATAATGCTTCAGTTTTATTTCACTCTAGCAACATTGTTAATAGAAATATTCTTGAGTCTGCCATTATCCAACTCACAAATAACTTCAACATAAGCAAAGGTCTTTTTCAACTCGATCCTGTTGTTTTGAATTCCTTCAGAACAGATTTAGATAAGAAGGGTAGAACGCTAAATCTTTGGTAAACTTGTATGCTACTCAAATAACTTTTAATTTTTTTTTTTTTTTAATTTATTTTTATATACATCGAACCTAAACAAGAAGGGCAAAGCGCTAAAACCCCGGCAGATTTCCAGTATAAATTTGTATTTTTTTTTTTTCTATAACATTGGTTGGAAACAATTAATTTGATCTTGTGCTAATCTTGTGCTAAAAATCGGGTTTTTCCCTTACAAATTTGTATGCTCCTCCCACAATCCTTTAATGTTTAATAATTTTTTTAAATTTTTTTATCTCTCCGTTTATTGTACATATATATATATATATATTAGTGATGTAGCGGATGTCATTTTTTTCACATCCGCGGATGCGGATGCGGATGAGGATGTTTGATTTCAACATCCGCGGATGCGGATGTCTACATTTTCGTTATTTTTTAGGATATATTCGAGATTTGTTGTGTTTAACGTATAATAAGTATTATATATAGAGAGAGCTGTAGCTATAATGTAGTATAATTGATTAATTGTACAATAATTGCTGTACTTTTCTCTGAAATATAAAATAATATCAAGCATCTAACTAATATAGAAATCAATTAGTGAATTCGTCTGCAAATAAATTCGTTATATTTTGTTGAGTTTCAGCCACAATTAGAAACCATAATTGTGTTACCAGGATGCGGGACGTGAACCCAACTCAAATGCACCCCACCGACCTCTTTCCCCAACCTCCACCCTTATAGAAAGAGATCTTTAATTAGCTTGATAACTATTTATATTAAGTTTAAAGTTTTATTAGGCATATTTATAAATGAGTAATTAAAATAAAGTAAACTAAGATGTTCATCGTTTAATGTTCAAACTTAATTATAGGAAGGTTATGCTTAAGGAACATTAATTTTTCTGCCTTTTCTGCTGCCAGTCTGTTTCTCTTTTCATCATATATTAATCCAGCACTGCTAAATAATCTCTCGCTTGGTACGTTTGTTGGAGGACAGGCTAAATGTTTCCTTGCAAGTTTACTCAAATATGGATAGATATTCTGCGTATTTTTCCACCAACTAATAGGATTGTCACATGCAGCCAGGCGTTTTTCTTGGTGATAGCTCTCGATCATTTTTACTACATATTTTGACATCGCGTAGGTCTCGTCATTGCTGCTTGACTCAAGAAACTGAGAGACAGATTCTGTGATAGATTTGCTTGTTGAAGGTGTTGGTTCTGTCACTGAAACTTTTATTCTTTTGGTGGGTGGCGAAGCGACAGATTCAAGAGATTGAAGCTCTTCAACTGCTTTGCCAAGTGATGATTTAACTCGTTCTAATGTACTAGGTGAAAATAACTTAGCTTTGTAACGTGGATCTAAGTAGGTTGCAAGAGAGTAACTTCATACAAGAACAGCCTCTCGTCTTGTCGCTTGCATCACTTTTGCGCACAATGAACTAGTTCTATTAATATAGTAGAATTTGATAATTTCCGCTTATTAATGACATTTTATCTCAACGGTCCACATCCGCACGACATCCGCAGTCCAAAGTGCGGATGCGGGTGCGAGAAAATGTGCGGATGTTCCGCGGATGCGGATGCGGATGTGACCTACATCACTAATATATATATATTTTTTTTTTTTCTGTAACCTATATATAGGCTGTAACCCTTTATGTACTTCAGTGTTCCTGAGGATGTCATTAGACGAAAGCGCTTGAGCACCATTCTGTGTTTCCTTTCCTTCGTGATTTTATTCATCATAAATATTTTTCACGTGTTACTTTCGTGAAATACTTTTCATATATATATATATATATATATATATATATATATATTTGTTTTTTAATTGAATACAAAGGTTCATCATTTTAACAATAATAGAAAAAAAGATATATCAATAATAGAATATTTACATAAGCGCGTTATAAAACATGTAGAAAAAAGCTGTTTAATACCTATAAATTGACATGAATTAGCATGAGGATATTGATAAAACAAAAAAATATACAAATAAAAGGTGTGTAACAGCTCAAAACAGATGGGTTCACGGTAGATGGATAGGTAATGTCATTGACATCTGTGTTCAAATATCTATAAATAAATTTTGTATTTTTATCCAAGAAAAAGAGAAATCTCTCTCCTATTTTCCTTCCTCATTAATTACGTTTATAAGACACAAGACAACTTTTTCGAATCACAAAATCGTGATTGATAAGTAAAATCCTGATATATTATACAGTATATTGTGTGTATAATGATAATTATATTTATATATATATATATATATAATAATAATAATGGGAATGTAGTACCTCTAAAGTGTTCCGATGTTGCGAGTGATAACTCAATTTCATTTCTAGCTTGGAGGAAAAAGTAAGTTATGCTGAAACTATGTAACTTAAAATTGTTCTCGTACACTGTAAAGTTGTATCGACATTAAAATCGGTCCAGAAAGGCAAGATAGTCCATTCGCTTTACTAAAAAATTGTTCCATAATCGGTTGAAATGGAAGAATTATTTTTTTTAAAAACGGCGTTCCGATTGAAACAACTTTACTGCTATTTTCACCCATTTATACACCCAAATTTTATACGTTTTCACAGACATGTCAAATCACGGACAGCAAAAATCATTGATACAGTTTTTAATGGGAGTTTAAAAAGGGTGAAGTTGTTATAGGCGAGCGGCCAACCTTGATAACAGGCCATATTTTTTGAGTTTAATACCCACCTCGTACAGAAATGGACATGTCCTAAAATAATCTGCACCACCTGGACATACAAGTTTGGCATGTTGTCCTCCATTCTGAGTGTGCTGAGATAGTAAAATCAGCCATTAACTTCAGCTATGTACGGGTACTCGTGTATTCATGTTTTCAATTTACGCATTACACCCGAAATCTTTGAAGACACAATGAACGGTGAAGACAAGGTTTATTTCCTATGAAGTTATACATTTTCTGAAAGCTCTAGTGCTACACTATATCAATTTATCTATAAAAACATTCTTTTACACGATATATTTTATTTTTTGCCTAAAAACGTTATTGTTAGACCCCAAAAATATCACCTAAAATACGGGTGTTTCACAAAACTGATTAATATGAGTTACACAAAACTAATTTCGAGTACAATAATTCAGTTATTTTGATACGCCAAACCTTAATACATTATGTTGAACAAAATGAATGCCATATTAAAATGATGAATCACCATACAAAGTACTGCGCCTACATGGGTTAATAATGGAGACCTCTGTTCGCATGCCAGCAGAAAGGTTTATCGTTCAGTTATGGAAAACGGTTGGCAAATGTTTGAATGTTAACTGTGTGAAAGGACCGATATTGAGATTTGAAGAACGTCAATTTTGTAAAACAAAAATTAAGTTACTATACGTATATCGATGTACATAACGCAACGTCTGTTGTAGGTAAGCTACTGGAATCAATAATTAGGGATCGTATAGTCGAACACTTAGAAGTGCATAATCTGGTTAGAAATACGCAGCACGGTTTTAGGCGAAACAAATCTTTCTTAACTAATCTTTTAGAATTTTTCCAAAGCGTGGTTAACGTTTACGATAGACATCGGGCGGTTGATGTAGTGTATTTAGATTTTCAAAAAGCGTTTGACACCGTGCCGCACAAAAGACTGATTGAAAAAACTAAGGCTCATGGAATCAGGGGTGTAGTAATAAATTGGCTAGAAGAATGGTTGCGAGGCAGGAAACAGAGTGTGGTCGTTGATGGAGCGGAGTCGTGTTGGGCTAATGTAGCGAGTGGCGTTCCTCAGGGTTCTGTATTGGGCCCCTTGCTTTTTCTTATGTATATTAACGATTTAGATGTCGGCCTAGTCAGTACAGTTTCAAAGTTTGCGGATGACACGAAGCTGGGTGGTAGAGCGATTAATGACGAAGATAGAGGTAAAATTCAGGAAGATCTGAATAAAATCGTTGTGGTCAGTCACATGGCAAATGAGATTTAACGTCGATAAGTGCAAAATTATGCATATGGTTCGCGTAACGGTAATTTTGCGTATAGTATGTCACGGAAAGATTTAACAAGCGTAGAGCAGGAAAAGATTTAGGAGTTATAGTCACTGGTGATTTAAAAGTAGCGAAACAAAGTACAGCGGCGGTCAATAAGGCGAACAAAGTGTTAGGTTTTATAGCTCGAAATTTTGAGTACAAATCGCGCGATATTATAGTTCCTCTTTATAAATCATTAGTTAGACCCCATTTGGAGTACGCGGTCCAATTTTGGAATCCGCATATGCGCAAAGATATAGACAAAATCGAAAGCGTTCAAAGACGAGCAACTAAGATGATTCCGTCTCTTAGGTCAAAGTCGTACGAGGATAGGCTTAAAGAGTTAAAATTGACTACACTCGAGACTAGGAGGTTAAGGGGTGATCTAATCCAGGTTTTCAAAATTATGAATGGGTTTGATAACGTAGATAGAGATAGCTTTTTCGAAATATCTCAATATAATAGGACTAGAAATAACGGGTGTAAGTTGACAAGTAGAAGGTTCGAGACAGCAGTTGGGAAAAACTTTTTTACGCATTGAATAGTAAATAGCTGGAATAGTTTGCCGGTAGAAGTAATTAGTAGCAGGTCTATAAACATGTTTAAGAATCGATTGGACGCGCATGTTGATAGAAAGGGTATAGTTTAAGGTAGTAAAATTAAGGCTTTGTGGGGATAGATCCCACAGCTCAACACAAGTGTTGTGGGATATAGGGAGGCAGCGTCTTGGGTTAGGGGATACTCTCTGTCCTTACACACCCCATTTAAAGAGATTCCTCTGCCGAGCGGTGCCCCCCATAGTACTGTGAGGTATTGAAAAACTCATGATCTTCACTTGCCCCAAAACACCTTTAAATGGGAGACCCATAATGGGTGCACACACATTTCTACATTACTGTACAGTCTTTACAGCCACACCTACACTTTTCCTCGTAAGTGTATATATTGTAATGTATGGTTGTAAATTTGACTTGGTCCGCAATCGATATGAACCGTGACTTGATGGATACCGTAATGAAATTGACTGGATTCTTTGGATCTGATATATTTGCATGTCCGTTATATAATAGATATAGAGTGTAACATATTTGTGGATAGTAGTCTATTATGACTTGATCCTCTGGATCGAGAGATTCTATCTTTAGTTTTAAATCGATAATTAATTATTTTTAAATTGATAAGTATATGGTTGTAAATTTTGACTTGGTCCGCAATCGATATGGACCGTGACTTAATGGATACTGTAATGAAATTGACTGGATTCTTTGGATCTGATATATTTGCATGTCCGTTATAAATAGATATAGAATGTAACATATTTGTGGATAGTAGTCTATTATGACTTGCTCCTCTGGACCGAGAGATTCTATCTTTAGTTTTAAACCGATAATTAATTATTTTTAAATTGATAATTATTTAGTTTCGTAAAAATTGGTCGTTGCCAATTTACCGGCAGTTTTTAAATAAGTTTCTTATTTCTTGTGGTTCGGAACCCACGTAAAATTGTAGGTCCCCTCCGCCACCACGGAGGACATACACAATACACGATTACGAACACAGTTAGGTAGACCAGCCATGAGTGGATCCTAGGGTCTTTGTTGGTCTGAAACATTATAACATTATAACAAAATCAACTAAAATCAATTAAACCAACTAAATTTTAACAATTCTATCTTTATGAAGCAAACTACTAAATAACTTTAAAGCAGAAATCATTACTTAAAATTGGGATCTTTCCACTAAAAGTCTCAACTTTTTTCAATTACAAAAATGCATGCAAGTCAGTGCATACTGTATTCGGTGACTCCCGCAATATCAATTCAGTGCGTTATTAGCAGTCTACAAAGGAGTGGAATCGAACCTTTCTTCTCCAATGACTCCATGGTTTTCCACATTTTCTTTTTTCCTGTGCCACAGAATGATGAGACGCTATCACATCCTGTCAAAGCATGCGTGTCGGGAAGTAGACTAGGAACCACAGGACTTAATTCATTGCATATGCTGTGAACAGGAATATGACGATGGAGATCAGCAGTAGCGGTCACCTTTCCTGTTTCTACCCAGAAAGATGATGTACTTTGCGTCTGAGGAAAATAATGCACAGCTAGCACGAGGACATCTGTGTCAGGTTACTTGACAACTATGCTTCCTTGGATATTGGCAGCAGAAAATTCCTCATCTGCCTTCATAGCATGGAAAAGCATCCTTGTATCTGCCTCTTCATGTGAGCAAAACAAATCTTCCATTGGTGTCACGCCTTGGCTAGAAATACAGACCGCTTTTTCTCCATCACTGAACCCACCTGGAAGGTAGATCTTATGTTCGTGGTGTGCAGCAAGTTCCGGTGTTCTTGGTGCATGTTCAGTTATGTAGTTGCGCAAGAAGTCAGCCAATGCTGCTTTATTCGATAAGAGAGCCATGAACTTCTGCCATAGCGGAAGTGGACGTCCGGACATCACCTGATATTGCTTGGTTCCACCTGCAGTTGCTAGCCTTCTGCTCCGTTCTTTAACTTTGATTGAGTCTTTATAGTCATACTGGTCGAACACATCTATTATAGGGTCGGCTTTATGCGTACAAGTCAACAGCCGAGTCATGTATCTGTTAGCAAGCTCGCCAAATGTAGATGTATTGCTGCTGCCTGTCATTGATTGTAGTTCAGCCATGGCATCTCTGATGTAGACACAGGTTGCACTGTCAGTAGCTGTTGGAATAAGACCAACCTCTACCTTGTTCTCCAATATGTGTCTCAACTCAGCCTTGTGTGTTTTTCTCATTGCACCATCTTCATGAAATAAGGATGTTGGAATGGATATGACTGGTTGCCTCAATACATGGATCATTGTTATGTCTGGCCGTGCCTGTGAGATTTTAAGTGCTCTACGAAACTGTCACTGCTATGAATAACACTTCCTGCAAGAGCTAAGACTCTACGTTGTAATTTTTCTGCTGGCTGATAATTTGAATCACACGATTCAAATGCCTCTTTGCTCAGCAACCACAGAAATGCCTTCTGTAAAAGTGCTGGAACAAATTCTTCAGATGTTTTCAGGCCGATTTCAGCAGCTGTGTAGTACTCAGTTGGCTTTTCAATTTGTGTTATTTCTTGTCTAAGCATACCAATGGCAGAATGAGGTAAGCCTTCGGAATTCACTGGAACATTTGATTGTTCTTCAGCAGAACCAAGTGTCATCTCATTAGAGTTGAAATCTTCTTTCAGTTGAGCAAAGGTTCTGACAGCGTCTCCTAAGCTGACACGGCTACTGACAACAATGCTTGACTTGGACTGTCCTCGCTGGGCATGAATAACAATGTTATCACCATAATGCTTCATGAGACGGCGCTGAAGTTTTTCTGCACGGTATGCTTGGGTATCAATGTGGTCAGGTAACAGCTGTTGGAATTTGTCTAGCAGGGTTTTCAACTTATAAGCTTTTCCTTGTTGTAGATTAGCATCTATTTCTCCTACTAGTCCGATAAATGCCTTCTCGTATATGTTCTCTCCTTCCATTTTCCTTGAAGCACTGATATTATGCTTGCTTGTATAGCTTGCCATGCAGGATTTGTGGTAAACAGCATCAACTGCAATGAGGTCTTCTTCAATTTTGGCAAGCATAGAAATGTCCTTCCGAGCTTGTGCTGCTTGAGAGAGATTACTCTGACACGTAGTTGTTTGTACCTTATGTATGCTGTCCCTCTTTCGCGCGTTGCATATTAAACACATTGAAACATCTGTAAGCTTGGATGTTTGAGCTCGTGTGCGAACACTTTGTTCTTCATTACCATGTGATGCAGAATCATGCGTGCTACATTTTGTACTAACATGAGAAATGTTTTCCTTACTTGTAAATGATTGATAACAGCTACGATGATATGTGATAGACATACTATGTAATTTTCTAAGGTCATCAAACTCAGATTCAAGTCTTTGTAAAAGGTCATCCTGCCGTAACAATGATGTTGACAATAATGTTTCAATATCCACTTTCGTGGGTACAACCAGTTTTTCTTTGCGACTCTGCTGACATATAACCCATTTCTCCCAATTTGTTGACAGCCTTTGTTTCTTCGCCTGTACAAATTTTAATGGATTTGAGTCAGGTTCTGCCATGCTTGATATAATGATCGTCTGAAGTAAAAATAATTAAACTGTGGTTTTCAACAATACCACACATTTGCACAATATTTGTCACAGCACACATTTGTCTTATTCTAATATTGTGATAATAAAAGGAGGAAGTAAATTTAAAACTGGGCCTAACCTATAACAATACATGATTGTATCACGTTTTACTATAATGTGATAATTCAATTGTGTATCTAGATAGTAAACACTTATAATAAACAGTATAGGTTCATTAGTTAACAGTATTTTTCAGTTCGAAACTAAAACAAATTATCATCTGGATAAAGTTTCAGGTATTTTCTATGTGTTTGTTTATAGTGGCGTTTCCATGGCAACCGCACATCAAAAACTGAGGACAACACTTAAAAATGTGTTCACTGAACACTAAGGACTAATAAAAAACATATTACAACTTTCTGTAAAAGGGGGGAATTAAAATTGTTTAAATCGGGGTCTGGCCGCTCGCCTATTAGGGATACTCTGCCAGGTCTACGATAGGTTAGGTCAGGTTAGGTTAGGTTCACAGAGTTTATGATTTCAAATGCCGGTAATTTTCATGCCTGCTAAAATTACCATATGTCTCTCATACACCAGACACACAATCATATATACTGTGTATTAGTGGTCGACCGGATGTCAGTTTTTCAACATCTGCGGATGCGGACTTTTACTTTCAATACCCGCGGATGCGGATATTTAGTTAATCTATCAATATAATATAGAATTATGAATATATGACATAATTTTTCAAATTTCGTGATATTACTGTTATGGCAGGCAATGCATAAGAATTAAAATTAATATTAATGTTTTCATTATGATAAAAAAAATAACTTTCTCAAGAGTTTCAGCCACAGAAAATTCAATGAAACAAGTTTCATTCAATTTTCTGTGTTACCAGGTATTTATATTTTGAGGTTTATATATTTGTTTGTTCATTAATAATTAATACTTTACATGAAATGTGCATGACTGGGCCTTATAAGCTACTTTATAAGCTAATTTAATTGTAAGTTGCATAATTTATTAGAGGTAATATCGGCAGTCAGAAGTGCGGATGCGGACGTTAAAAATGATGTGGATATCCGGTCCACCACTACAGTGTGTGTGTGTGTGTGTGTGTGTGTGTGTGTGTGTGTGTGTGTATACAAGAAGACCCGCTGCGCCTGAAAACACAACCTAGGGGTGGGGGACTTGGAAGTGCGAGTGTGTTACTAAGACCTTCCCTCATTCTTCCTTAATGTGTATACTAAATTTTATGCAGATTACCCTAGTCATTTAGGCATGTATAAATGAAGACATCATCATCATCCCATACGGTATATACTGTGTGTGTGTGTGTATGTATATATATATATATATATATATATAATATATATATATATACAATTGTATTAAGTAGCAGCGCGTGTTCGAAAAAGCGAATGTATCATAAAGGCGCAAAAAGCATTAAATCTGCATCAAATCACTTTTAAAGAGAAACAATTTATTTCTTAAATAAAAAGAAACGAATTTTCTCTCAAAGAAGACAAGCAGAAAATTCAAGGAATGGTGACGAATCCTTCTTTCTCTGTGGCTGAATGCCCGCCGAAAACATCCTTAGGAAGAGGTTTCTTTAGAGCTAGAGTTGTATCTCTTTCTTTCGGTTAAAGAGCGGGAAATCGGCACTCGGTTCGGGAAAGTTTTTTTTTTTTTCGGGGTGGTGGTGGTAGTAAAAGGAGGTCAGGGTTCAGTCGGGGGGGTGGGGCCTCTAATCCTGAGAGAGAAGACCGCGTTCAGCTCGCTTTTCCAGATGCTTCCAAAATGTTTGCGATGGAGTGTACATAAAGTTTGCGACGGCATCGATGCCACGACGCTTTGTCCGAGGCTTCACTGTTTGCATAACTTCGCTAAATATATAGAATTTTGAGGGAGTTTGCTCAGCCTCTGACGGAGATCCGAGTCTCGATGAATAAGAACGCTTTTGGCTTTTGGGGATATAATGTTCCTATGCATACAAGAAGGCGGATCCAAGCATTTAAAGTGATGTTGCTCTATTTTTCAATACCCGAGGAGGCATCAGCACCTCCCCATTCCCCGGCACAACCACAGTTCATAAAACCAGCCATTAATACGTTTTTGAATGTAAACGAATACAAATTATTTTTATTATGAATACACTTAATTCAAAAAGACATAATACATATTACCCCTACTGAAGTTTAAGATTAAAACAAACAGCATACTCCCCTAAACTGAAGCGTAAATTGGGAACGAGTCGATGCACAATGAATTAACTACACACACACACACACACACACACACACATATATATATATATATATATATATATATACACACACACACACATAGGATGGAGGCCTTTTCCTCAGGAGTGTAACTCACTTCCATATTAGCCATTGCGTGTTATTCTACCTGCAACAAAAAAAGATCCCAAAACGAGACATCAATTTGAACCTGTTTTAGTTCTAATGTATTACTTTTGTAAATTTAATTTAAAACAAATCTTCCTATGAGACCGGACTTATGGCATACCCTCTGTGTGTATATATATATATATATATATATATATATATATATATACACACACACTCCAGCATGAAAATGAAAAGCTTTTTATTGCGTATGCAGCCGACATTAAACTTGGTTAGTCTTTAAAAAATTTCCTATAACGTTAAATTTATGAGCAGTGCCTACATGCCTGTATATTCTTTGAAACTTAATCGATATTAAGCTTTTCCTGTCGCAAATATGTCTCGTTTGTATTCCGTCCGATACGAAGAGAGAAAAATAAAAACCCGTTTATTCAAACGGCGGACAGAGAGGTCATTCGTCCTTTATTGAAGTCTCATAATTATTCATCAGTTAAAAGTTGAAACCTTTAACTAGTTCGTAGGTCATTTTTTGTTTTACTTTGATTGACAAATTCCTTCACGATTTTATGTAAGCGAATGCCGCACTCTAAATTCTGAGAAATTCGTGTTGCAATACTAAAAGGAATGTAAAAAATTAAATCATTAAAGCAGAAATATATAATTTCCACTTTGAAACCGTTAAGTTTTTTAACCACTCGTTATGGTGTGTAGGTTTTGCGCAGTTCATCGTTATTGCGTTATAATTTCAACTGTATTAAACTTGTATCGAAAATGCGTGTAAATTAAGTATCATTTCTATACAAAGAGAAATTAGTTATGAAATTTTTTTGAAATCCTAATTTTCCTTATTAATAATATTTCTTTTTCTTTCTGTTCTATAAATATATCAGCGACAAAACCCGAATGATTAAGATTTCAATCTATAAGCGAGGGTTCGTAATATTTCTCTATGTAACGTTTTGCGTGATAATTACATGATGTTAATAACAATTCACTTTCAAGAATAAGCGAGCGAAATATTTAAACGTAGCCAATCTTGCGAGAATTTCCGTTTGGCAGATTAGCAAAATTGCGTTGCAAAAAAAAAAAAAAAGAGAGAGAGAGAGAGAGGAAAGAGAGAGAGAGAGAGAGAGAGAGAGAGAGAGAGAGAGAATTATATACTGCATTTCTTTGCGATATACAATTGCAGTAAATAAGACTATGCTTTATATTTTCATTTTAAAATAAAGTATAAATTGTTAACACTTTCGAGAGCTTAATAAACTCATGTTTTAGTTTATTTATCACTCTGAATTTCGGAGTGTAACAAATATTAAAAACTTTAGAAAACCTGGAAAAAATGGAGCGAAATGTGACCTTTTTTTTTTTCTTTTTAAACGAAAGTTTCCCAAAACTGTTACAGATTATGTATGAAACTTTCAAAAACTGTCGTTCGAGAAACATCTTGAAAATGTCTAATAAGAAAACATTTTAAAGCAAATGGGAAGTTCGTCCCTCGCGAGAAAATTCACTTCTTTCCGGTGTCATTTTCGGGAGTGCCATTTGCATGACTCAATTTCAAAAGTACTCATGCGCGGACGATATATCACTTTTTTAATTCTCTACTTTCTCTTACGTACTTTGAAGTCTTGTTGAATAATAAAAAAAAAAAGGAGAAAGATTTACCAACAAAAGAGGTTCTACTACATTGCTGACGCAATATTTACAATGCTTTTTTAAAATAATGAATTTTTTTAAAGTAACATGAAAAATTCTTGTAAAAACTACATTATATTAACAGTATATATATATATAATATTATATATATATATATATATATTATATATATATATAAATAAAGATGTTTAACTTTTCATACTTCCCCTTAAACTGTCAATGCATCAATGAATGAATATATATATACAGGGCGTCCCAAAAAAATATATACACACTTCAAATAATTATAAAGGCAGTGTTTATTAAAATACATTTCATTTTCAAAATGTAATAGAATCTACAGACATTATTTAATTGTTTTGTCAACGCCTGTTTTCAAACTGACGTCCGTTCTGGTCCAGGCACTGCTGATAACGCGAAGCAATGGAATCGCAAACATCACGAACCATTTCGTTTGGTATTTGTGTGCATTCTCGTTCAATGGCTGCTCTCAATTCAGTGACTGTTGCAGGTTTTATAGCGTAGACTTTGTCGTTTAAGTATCCCCATAAAAAAAAGTCTAGTGGTGTGAGGTCTGGTGAACGCGGAGGGTATTCTACGAAACCCCTTCGTCCAATCCACATCCACATCGTGCCAAGTACCACTCGCAATACTCCACTCTTCGGTCCGGATCATCATCATCTTCATTAATAGCATGGACTAATCTTGGAATGTAACTTTTCCATTGACAGCGCTTCAAAATGCGTTGGACAGACGATTCTGAAATTCCTACCTCACGACTCGCTTGCCGCACAGATTTTCTTGGACTTTGGTGATACGTTTCCAGTACTCTTTCTTGCTTTGTGGGGCTTGTCGATGTCCGTGGTCTTCCGGAACGCTTCTTGTGGACATTCTGAACAGTTCCATCGGCTTCAAACTTATCTCTAATTCGAGTGATGGTAAGTCGCGTTGGTGGATCTGTTTGAAACTCCCTCCTAAACTGTCTTTGCACTTCAACTGCGTTTTCACACTTCCAGTAGCATTTTAGAATGAATTTCCTTTGTTCAAAGCTTAGTCTGACTGCCATTATTAATTCTAATGGGTTTAACTTGGAAAGAAAGAAACATCAATTGAGCTATCAGCTGTTAAAGTGTGTATACATTTTTTTGGGACGCCCTGTATATATATATATATATATATATATTATATATATATATATATATATATATATATGTGTATATATATATATATATAACTAAAGACACTCTCTTTCGTACTTTCTGCAGTAATATATACGGACAGCAACTCTGGGTGAATTATAAACAGGTTCTGGCAGAACCCTAAATTTGCTGTACAACAGGTCATTTAGACTCTTACATAAATTACCCCCCCCCCCCCCCCCCCCGAGATGCTCAGCTTCGCAAATGTTTGCTACCCGCAATGTCCCAAGTTTCCCGGAGGTAACAAGACGTGCTCAATACAGTCTGATGCAAATAATTAATTAAAAAATCAACCAACCCGATTATCCAAGCTATCCATGAGTCCTGCCGTTTATCCTCTAAGCTATGGAATTCTTGGTACGAAAACGTCTGTCTGTAGCTTCACTTAACTTCGACATTACTGTATTATTTCTAATCAACTGTATATATTTCTATCCTTAGTATGTGAACTGTCGTTGTATTAATAATATTTGTCATATGGACTATAGTCTGCCAATAAACCTTTTCATTTTCATTTTATATATATATATATATATATATATATTTTTTTTTTTGTAAACTTCATATTTTGATTCTTTGAATATGAAATTTCTAAAGTGTAGGCAAAAATAAATCCCCTGAAATATATTTCCATATTTTCAGTATCAGTAAAGCGTTTAAGAGGATTAGCGGTTTCCATTTCCCTTCGATTAATATTCTGTCTGTTTGTCTGTGTCTGTGTCTGTCTCAAAACTATTTCATCTATCTCAAAAACTAAGATCATCTAACGCGTGTTGAGACCATTGAGAAATTCTGACAGTGAGCTAGTTTCCAAGAACAAGCAAATGGCTACTCTGCTAAACGAATTTTTTACGTCAATTTTTACAATAAAAGATGTAACGAATATCCCTACGGTCATAGACATAATACCTTTCGATAATGGTAATACTTTAGATCAGGGGTCACCAACCTGGGCGGTAGCGCCCACTAGTGGGCTCACATTAAAGGTACTTAAACATTTATTTCATTATTTATTTTATCGATTTTGTTGATTTATTCTTTTTGATCAAAAGTGGGCGATAAGCTTTTTTAATTTTCAAAAAATCGTAAAAGTGGGCGGTGAACAAAAAAAAAGGTTGGTGACCCCTGCTTTAGATGATATCGTGGTGAGTGAAAGGGAGGTACTGCACTATATTTGCAAAATGAAAATGCTTAAATCATCGGAGTCGGATTCCATATATTCCATACAATTAAAATAATTAAAGGAAGGCATTGTTGTGCCGTTAACAAAGATTTTTAATGCGTCTATTTCTGAGGGATACCAGATAATTTCAAGTTAGCAAATGTAACGCCTATTTTTAAGGAAGGCAACAAAGGTGCGGCGGGAAACTATAGGCCAATCAGTTTAAAATCTGTTGTAGGTAAGCTACTAGAATCGATAATTATAATTAGGGATCGTATAGTCGAACACTTAGAATTGCATAACTTGATTAGAAATACCAGCACGGTTTTAGGCGAAGCAATTCTTGCTTAACTAATCTTTTAAAATTTTTTCAAAGCGTGGTTGAAGTTTACGATAGTCATCGGGCGGTAGATGTAGTGTATTTAGATTTTCAAAAAGCGTTTAACACCGTACTACACAAAAGACTCGTTAAAAAACTAAGACACATGGAATCAGGGGTGTAGTAATAAATTGGATAGAAGAGTCGTTGCAAGGTAGGAAACAGAGGGTGGTCGTTCATGGAGCGGAGTCTACTTGGGCAAATGTAGCGAGCGGCGTTCCTAAGGGTTCTGTATTGGGCTCCTTGCTTTCTCTTATATATATTAACGAGTTAGATGTCGGCCTCTAGAATATATGCCACCCAGCCCACTAAATTCATTTTCTTTTGTTCCTGCTACCTCTACTGAGGTCCAGAATATTATTGGTAAATTAAAAAATACAAAAAATAACATTCATAACATTCCTGTACCTATATTGAAACTTGTTAAAGATAAGATATCTGTAACTTTGGCTAAAATTATCAATCAAAGTATTTCCAAAGGAATATTCCCATCAATGCTAAAAACTGGTTGTATAACACCCCTTCTTAAAGGGAGTGATCCTACACTAGCAACAAATTACAGGCCGGTGTGTTCATTATCTGTGTTCAGCAAATTTTTAAAAAAATTGTAAAAAGTAGAATGCAGCGATATTTAGAATCCTACAATTCATTATCTCCAAATCAATATGGCTTCCGTCATAATAAAACAACGGAAATGGCTATTTTAAATCTTATGGAAAATGTAAATATAGCTAAGGAGAATAAAGAAATAATGATATCAATATTTGTGGATTTGAGTAAGGCGTTTGATGTAATAGACCATAATATTCTACTTAATAAATTATATTGTTACGGCTTTAGAGGAGTAATCAGTGATTGGTTTAAAAGTTATTTGTCCAATAGATATCATTTTGTATCAGTAAATAAGGTTTGCTCAACCAAAGCACTTGTCAAACATGGTGTGCCACAGGGCTCAGTTCTGGGTCCACTGTTATTTTTATTATATATAAATGACCTTCCACGTTCATCTGATATACTGAACTTCATAATGTTTGCAGATGATACAACTGTCTCTTTTTCTTGCAAAGATGTTAATACAGCTAAGAATATATTTCATTCAGAATTCATCAGTGTAATGAAATGGTTGACCACCAATAAACTCTTCCTAAATACCAGTAAAACAAATGTCGTGATATTTACTAATAAAAGAAATGTATATCTTGATGAACTTAATGTTAATGAAATCGCCATAAAGGAGTGTACTGTAACAAAATTTCTTGGTGTAATGCTAGATAAGAATTTGCAATGGAGTGATCATGTAAATTATATCGCGAAAAAGATTTCAAGGAGCGTTGCTATAATGTTTAAACTTAGAAATGTAGTCCCTAAACAAGTTTTATTGAATCTTTATCATACTCTTATTCTTCCTTATATAACATACTGCACCCTTGTTTGGGGAAACTCCGCTAACAACGCATTAAATGGTATCTTTGTCATCTAAAAACGACGAATAAGGTTATTATCTGCGAAATGGGACGATTTGGCGCCGCCGTTTGGGCGCGGAGCCGGTTTGGCGCCGCCCCCAGGTCTACACTTAGGACTTAACATTTAAAATATATAAACAATTGAAACAATAAAAAATTATAAAGATTTATTTAGAACCATCATTACAATATTTTTATCTGCCCCATTGACGATTGGTTAGGTTCAGTCATGATATTTTCGTTAAAACTAACAAAAATATCACGACTTAACCTAACCAATCGTCACTGCCCGGTTAGGTCAACTGTACGCCTTTGACGATTGGTTAGGTTAAGTCGTGATATTTTCGTTAGTTTTAACAAAAATATCACGACTTAACCTAACCAATCGTCAAGGGGGCAGATAACGGAAAAGTACCATATTATTATATATACACACCTTACATTGTTTTTTTGTATGTATTCGTCCTTTGCACCGACTCTTTTGCACGCACCGCCAAAAAAGTAACGAAGGGTCGCGCTTGCTACATTTATCAAACACACACAAATATCCATTATGTGAAAACTTTTGTTTTCCTTTCTTACTTGATATATTTTCAGACATTTATGCTATTAAGGGCAACAACACAACTTATCTGAAAAGACAGACAGCACTTCAGGTTAATAACCAAGTATTACTATTTCATACTTAATACTAATTAACGGCAGCGCAAAACCGGCTCCGCGCCCAAACGGCGGCGCCAAATCGTACCCGACCGTATTATCTGATGCTGATTTCCTTGATCACTCTAGTGTATTATATAAAGAGCTAAACCTACTAAAGCTCAACGATATAACCAAACTGGCACATTTTATTTTTATTTACAAGTGTAAGAACAAAATCATTAATTTGCAATGGGTAAATAGATATTATGTAACTCATCAAGAAATCCACTCGTATCAGACCAGAAATAGATCAAAGCTTGTTATACCTCAAAAACTACCCATTTTCATTGGATTGAAACTATGGAATGACTTGCATGCCGATATAAAAAATATTGTGAATGTAAATTTGTTTAAAACCAAGTTGAAATCCCGATTAATAATGGCATACTAACAAAAATCTAGGATTAATGTCCACTAATATTGTTTAATATTGTCCATTAATAGTTTAATATTGTAATACATGTTTTAACTATTAATAATACTTATTTATTTATTTATTATTATTAATTTATAAAACTAGCTGCTTATTTTTAATAAGAGCCCAGTAAAGCCTAAAGCTTAAGGGTCAAATTAAATTAAATAAATAGTCGAGCTTCACAATTATTCATGTCATTGTAAATTGGAAAAAATTATTTATTTTATTATTATTAATAAAGGTTATTCTATTCTAATAAAGGAGTTGGCAAGCGTAGATCAGGAAAAGGATTTAGGAGTTATCGTCACTGGTGATTTGAAAGTAGCGAAACAAAGTCCAGCAGCGGTTAATAAGGCAAACAAAGTGCTAGGTTTTATAACTAGGAATTTTGAGTACAAATCGCGCGATATTATTGTTCCTCTTTATAAATCATTAGTTAGACCCCATTTGGAGTACGCGATCCAATTTTGGAATCCGTATATGCGCAAGGATATAGACAAAATCGAACGAGTTCAAGAACGAGCAACTAAGATGATTCCGTCGATTAAGTCAAAGTCGTACGAGGATAGGCTTAAGGAGTTAAAACTGAGTACACTCGAGACTAAGAAGCTAAGGGGTGATTTAATCCAGGTTTTTAAAATTATGAATGGGTTCGATAACGTAAATAGAGATAGCTTTTTCGAAATAGCACAATATAGTAGAACTAGAAATAACGGGTGTAAGCTGACAGTAGAAGGTTCGAGACAGCAGTTGCCAAAAACTTTTTTACGCATAGAATAGTAAATAGGTGGAATAGTTTGCCGATAGAAGGAATTAGTAGCACGTCTATAAATATGTTTAAAAATCGATTAGATACATATGTTGATAGACTGGGTATAGTTTAAGGTAGTAAAATAAAGGTTTTTGTGGTTCGGAACCCACGTAAAATTGTAGGTCCCTCCGCCACCACGGAGGACATGCGCAATACACAATTACAAACACGGTTAGGTAGACCAGCCATGAGTGGATCCTAGGGTCTTTGTTGGTCTGAAACATCATAACATTATAACGCTTCTGTGAGCAGTCCAATTCTTTTTGAGTGTATATATGTTACAGGGAATCTGTGTAACTAAAGACTTCATGAAATCCCTAAAATTTTCTGGAATTTCATGTAAGGTTAAGTCGTGATATTTTCGTTAGTTTTAACGAAAATCTAACGACTTAACCTAACCAATCGTCAGGGCGTACAGTTGCCCTAACCGGGCATTCAATAATTTTCCCGTAGGTTTAACGAAAATATCACGATTTAACCTTACATGAAATCTCTGAACATTTTAAGGATTTCATGAAATCCCTAGCTACACAGATTCCCTGTAACATACAGGGTGTCTCAAAAGTCACTATCTATTTCGGTGACATTAGATGTTTTTTTAAAAAATGCTATGCTGGCATAAAGATATGTACTTCTGGTGCAAATTTGTGTATTTAAAAAAAGTTAATTGGTTTATTATCTTGACATGCTTGATCAATTCCTCGAACCTCAACTTCTTACAGATGGCATTCTTGACACAGTAGTTTTTCAGCAGGATGGAGCACCGTGCCATTATGCAATAATTGTACGTGATTATCTTGACAGACGCTTCCCCGGTCGCTGGATTGGTCGTGGAGGAACACAACCATGGGCAGCACGTTCAGTCGTTCACCCGATTTAACACCATTAGATTTTTTCGCCTGGGGTTTCATTAAGTCTAAGGTGTACACTGGTAGAAGAATTAGTGATGTAGCCGAACTTCGAAATCGTATTACCGATGCAGTTCAGAAAATAACCCCTCAAATGCTGGAAAGTGTGTTCCGGGAAACAACTTATCGCTTTGAGCTCTGCAGAGACACTGATGGTCGCCATGTGGAGACAGATAAATAAATAGCACTAATTCTTTGTGGCACTTACTTTGAAATAAATATATTTTTCATGTCTTAAACCAGTTTTTCGTAATTCCCATTATTTTTCAAAATAGATAGTGACTTTTGAGACACCCTGTATATAAGATGGGTTTCATTGGGACACAATGGGAGGTCCCCCCTCCCCTCGTTATAAGATTTTCTATTTCTATTAGGAGAGTTGTTTATGGGTTGTACGTTAATGGAAATTTTGTTAAATTAACGAGAGCATAAAAATTCATTTTCGTTTTTATCATTTCTTATGAAATACGTCCTACTTTCAATTTTCAAAGCACCTCTTCTTCCTTGTTCAATAATAATAATAATAATAATTTGTATCAGTTTAATAATAATTATAGACATTATTATTATTATTATTATTTAGAGATATCGCCGTGGATCTGTGTGAGAACATTCCATTATCTACCGTAGTCTCTTTATTATCTCTCTTCCTCTATCTCTCATCGGAATAATGAGTTGCGTAAAGCCAAAAGCTTACAACCAAAATAATATAATAATAAAATATAAATAAAATAGAGAAAATGTATAATTGAGTACGCATCTCTCTCTCTCTCTCTCTCTCTCTCTCTCTCTCTCTTCTCTCTCTCTCCTCTCTCTCTCTCTCTCTCTTCTCTCTCTCTCCTCTCTCCACACACACTCTGTGCATCTCCCCATAAGCTAGGTACAGACTTTTTAAATCCATACATTTAAAAAGCTACTTAACCAAACTTAACTTAACCTAACCTGAGTGCAATCAAACTGAGAAAGGCGTGATAAATGTTTTGGACGTAATTAAGGGCTCAAACGGTGGTTTCTTTCAAGTCATTAAATAGTGAGGTAGTCGCTAATGTAGCCTAACCTAAAACTTTAACTCACCTAACCTAATCAGGGCTAACATCTTTTTTTTTCTGACAGCAAAAATGTTTAGATTTTTTATATAAACTTTTTAGTGTTTCGCAGTAAAAAAATACACAACTACATTGTGAACACACACCACACACACACACACACACACACACACACACACACACACACACACCTTAAATAGATTCCCGTTAAAGGGCTCACGTATGTATCTAACCTAATTCTGTGTACCGTAGAACGAATTTGCCAACTACGACACGACAACTGAATTTCAAAGAACGATAAATCTTTGTCGACGACGATCTATACAACGGGGTAGGAAAAAAAACTTGCCTTGAAATTGAAACGCTTTAAATTAATAGACAATTTATATTTAAAATTACATATAAAGGTTTGTTGATTAGAATCGGTTAAGTGCGACACCTGACAAATGTCCCTGACATTTAACACACACACACACTACACATATATAATATATATATATATATATATATATATATATATATATATATATATATATATATATATATATATATATATATATATATGGGAAGAAAGGAGAGCTCTAGTGGAACCCATAAAAAGAAAAATTTGCATTGATGAAGTTTCGCAACGACCCTATACTGCATACTGCATAGCCTTTTCAAGAGACAGATTTGATTTCTATTTGACTGAAATGAGAACAACATCAGTTCTCTTTATGAATTCCATTTATACGAGTCTATGTAAACTTTTATGCATTCATTTGGAATTTAAAACCATCACAGAAGAAAAACCTTCATAAATAAATAAATCCCATTTATAATGAAATGAAACGGATAATAACCAATTCAATTAAATTACAAACAATTCTAACTATCCCCCTTCAAAAAGCATCTATAACGGTATACATTAAAAAACAACTGGGTAAAATGCCCTACTTTTAGACGCAAACCGCGTGTGAAAGACGAATTGTGACGCGGACATAATTTGTAAAAATGGTCCTTCGAACCATTTGAATTATTTGGACGACAGCACAAAAGCCTCAAAAGGTCAGAGTGTGAAGCAGGAGGGTCGTAACTATGAATTATGGCGTACGTTCCGATTCATTTAGCGATGTTAGTTTCAAGTTTTAATTAGGGTAATGTTTAGTTCTCTAAAACCATAATTAGAGTTCATAAATCTATTCGTATTTCGGGTACAAGGTTTACTCGTACCTTATGTAAGAATGTATATTATTATTATGTATACAGGGGGGCGCAAAAGTCAGCACACATTGTACCTATGCTTTTTCAATGCAAATATACATATATATTCATTAAAAAGCACAGTTCTTATGTGTTCTGACTTAATATACACACCTCAGATTTTTGTAATTTTTGTTTGTAATAATCTAAGTCAATAATTCAGAGAACAAACTTTTTTTTTCAAATTATTAATCAATTACGCTTTCGTTCACGTGTGTGTGTGTGTGTGTGTGTGTGTGTGGGGGGGGGGGTTATATTAAACAATTTAAAGATATTTTTTCGAATTTCACCCGCATTAGGGTTTGTTTTCATCCAAAGAGTTTAAATTGAAATAACTCGGATGATATTGCACCAGGTTTTTACACCCCAAGTTATTTGTTTTAGGCTAGGTTAGGTTGGGTTGTTAACCTAACCTAACCTCAAAAAATAAGAAAATCTTGGATAACATGAAATCTAAGAAAAAAAAATAAATTTATATATATATATACTGTATATATATATATATATATATATGATGAATAAAACCACGAAGGGAAAAAAACACAAAGGAGTGCTCAAGCGCTTTCGTCTAATGACATCCTCAGGAACACTGAGTGTTCCTGAGGATGTCATTAGACGAAAGCGCTTGAGCACCCCTTTGTGTTTCTTTTCCCTTCGTGGTTTTATTCATCATAAATATTTTTCACGTGTCACTTTCGTGAGATAATTATATATATATATATATATATATATATATGATGAATAAAACCACGACGAAAGCGCTTGAGCACCTTTTTGTGTTTCCTTTCCTTCGTGGTTTTATTCATCATAAATATTTTTCACGTGTTACTTTCGTGAAATAATTGTATATACTGTTATATATATATAATATATATATATATATATATATATATATATATACACGGTGAACCAAAAGTAGGTGGACAGTAGGTTGAATACGGTTTGTGTATATTGTATTATAACTATGGTGTTCATTATAACTATGGTGTTTGTGTTATATTATTAAATATTATAACTAAATTTATTTAAATTTTATTTTGTATTATAGTATACAAAAAAATTAAATATGTATTCTCAAAATAAACGTTATCATTTACTGTCCACCTACTTTTGGTTCACCCTATATATATATATATATATATATATATATATATATATATATATATATATATATCCCTGAGATCCGCAGAGTATTTCTTTGTGTATAGAAATTTAAGATTCGTCTTAGTTAACTAGAAGTGCACGAATTCTTTCTCTGAATAACTCTTACTTAGGCCGGCCGCACACAGGATCGTCTTGCGACTCACGAGCAAGACAATCCTGCGTGCAGCCGGCCTTACGGTACTATAGATAATGCAATTGTGTATATATAATGTTATACATTACGGCGCTTCCTTCTATCAATAAAAATTATAGCTATTATCGTTAGTTATATTAACCGAGTTATACTATAAATCATGGTGAAGCAACACAGGTTTTATAGAACTATAAATCAGGAGAGTCGATAAATCTGATTTTATAGTCCAAATATATTCTACTGCATGGCCCAACTGAATGCATCATGGCAGCCATCTTGAAATTTTATTCACACCATAAAGTTTTTTATATTTTCTTAATCTCATCGAGTCCCTTTTCGCGTCAAGACTGTATATATGTACGCGTAAGGCCACAATCGAGGTGAATGTGTGATATGGTGTTACGAAGGATCCAGTCTAAAAACTGTCGGCTCTCTCTACTTTAGAACGAAGAGTAAATAAGCAGTAATGCGAATAAATGAAGTATTTGAAGAGTACGCTGATATAGTAGGTGGAAAGTATAGAGAGCAATAAGTAGCTATAGTGTTTCTCTTCATGACAAGCGAGGTCCTCCGAAACTAAAGGCAAAACTTTACTATCCAGACAGTGTTCAGAGACGGAGTCCATAACAGAGTTAATGCGTTAAATTAGGTTAGATTAGGCTAGATTAGGCTTGGTTAGGTTAGTTTTGTAATTAGGGCCCTATTATGGACTCTGCCTTTGAACACTGTCTGGATAGTAAAGTTTTACCAAGGAAAATCTAAAAAGTACAATTCCAGAACTTAAAGAAAATCACTTATTTTATTCGCCCTCCGTACCTTCGGCCTACCGAGTGTACTCTTTAAACAATTTATATTCAGAGAACATTTAGTCTTTTTTACTCTCCGTTCCAAAGTAGACACAGCCGACAGTTTGAGAATACAGAGTGAATGAGCCGTTCGTTTTTGCTGTGACTGGCACTGCATATCAGAATGTTGGAAAAGTATGCGGGGCCACGTTTGCTTCACGACAATCAGTAAGGTATACGTGATGATCATGCATAATGCGTTCAAACGCTCAAGTACTAATTTCTAATTCTCTCGGTACGACGGCCGAATGAGGGTTGTAACTGGAGCTTAGATTATGTTAATATAATAGTTACCTAATAATATTTTTAAAAAAAAACTCAAAATTTTGGGTGACAACGAAAAACTTGGCGAAGTGGGTTAACGAAAGGAGAGCCAATGAAGTGAGTCATTGACCGACAAAGTTAATGATGTGGGTTAAAGGAAAAGTCGGTAAAATGAGCTATCGAAATTGAGTGGAAGTGGAAAGTGGAGCAGTTAGTTACAGTATATGATTAAGGAGTTCTCTGCTCTTTGAATGATATAAGTTTTCATAAACACCTATCAGTAAATAACTTCAGTTATTAATAGGGTACCTATCGTAACCGCAGCATTGTTTATAACTAAGATGTTAGTAAATGACAAATGGACGTAAACAAGGAGATAGTTACCGCAATATACTTATAATAATAATAATAAAAACCGACATGTTTATTAAAATATAAACACAATTTTATTCAAAGAAAGACAGGTGTCTTGTCAAGAACAATCTAACGACTCCTTTTAACAACATGAGAAGCGGTTTTCTGATATGATTATACCAAATATTTTGCTGGGTTAATGTCCTCGAAATAATAACTTAGATTCTTTTATAAATAACTGTTTAGTATCTACTACTGATGTATTCAATGACTCAGGTACTTAATAATTACTACAAAAAAATTTAAAATTTAATCTAAATATTTGCAGTTTGTCCACGAACTATCATGGCTTACTCGCCCTTTTGCCAGCGCCCGTAACTCAGTGGGTAACATCGTTTCCCTATAATCGAAGTGAAGACACTGCAGTCAGGGGTTCGAATCCCGATGATTCTATATAATAATAATAATAATAATAATAATAATAATAATAATAATAATAATACAACAAGAGTTTGAGCAATGGGCCGCACTGTAGTTGGCCTGAGCCTTGTGCCAGTTTCTGGCCCTCCTGACTGGTAATTATGATTATTATTACTAGCCCTTTTTATAAGTTTTTAAGGTCAAATTTAGTGTTAAACAATGTTATTAAACGTCTGTATACTCATATTGTAATGCATATCATTTTACAAAGAATGGTCAGGCTGGGGTTGGGAATATTTCTATTTATGTAAATAAAACTTGGCACTTTTTAAACTTAATTCATTCATTCTATCTTCCTCATATTATTACAAAGTCTACTCGTGTCTTCGTCTATGGTGATCGAATAACAAAATCTACAGTTGATAATATATGCAAAAAACTTCACTTTTCTACGTGAAGGTCAAAATATGATAATAAAAACCTACTCTAATAGACAGGGTTTATTTCCACAACAGTTTCGATGCCCACTGGCATCCTCTTCGGGTGGATACAGAAAAACGAATAAACCAAAAACAAGAGGGAAATCAGTCCAGGGACCATTAAGAAATTCGCGCCTAGGTTAGATCCCGTTTTCCCGACACCGGAAGGGCATTCAGACTCTTTAATAAAATGCCCTTCCGGTGTCGGGAGAACAAGATCTAACCTAGGTGCGAATTTCTTAATGGTCCCTGGACTGTTTTCCCTCTTGTTTTTGGCTTATTCGTTTTTCTGTATCCACCCGAAGAGGATTCCAGTGGGCATCGAAACTGTTGTGGAAACAAACTCTGTCTATTAGAGTGTGTTTTTATTATCATAAGTTGATAACTTATTTGCAAAAAGCAATACCCTTTTTGAATTCTGAATTTATAACTATACAGCAATTAGCGACCATTACCGTACTTACATTAAATACAGGGTGTCCGAGAAGCCCCTATCTATTCACAGTATCATTATTTCTGCAAAATAGATAGGAATTTCGAGCATCCTGTACACTAATATTGAACAAACGACTAACAAAACGTACTGAATACAAAAGATTCTTTAAGATTGAAAAAGAAAAATTTATTGGGACTATAAATAATAGTTTCACTAAGTTGAGGCTTCGAATGACCTTGATAATGTTTGGGTTTTTGATGATATTTCTCATAGGTGTTTCGATAATAATTTTTCCTAAAAATATTGCAAAAATCATGGACCACTCCTAAATTATTCAGTCAATAGAAAAGAGATAAATTATTCACGCGCCAACTGCAAGATAGAATTTCTGAACTACAATTTATCTATTACAGAAAGAAATTGAACTAAATTAATCAAAACTGCAGGTCAACTATTATAATAATCAATTTTCTAATTGTAAATGAGATATAAAAGAAAAATACTTGGACAACTACAGAGAGTCTGATTAAAAACCGAATTAAGAAAACTCCAGTAGAAAATTTGAATATTATTAATATAAAATTTTGTATTTCAACAACTATCTCTAAAAAATCATTACAAAATAACGATAAGTTACCGTCAGATTACGAGACATTCATTTCACTAAATTCATTTTCTTTGGTTACTACTACTACTACTACTACTACTACTACTACTACTACCATTGGGGAAGTCGGAAGTGTTAGTGATAAATTGAAAACGAATAACAACAAACATAGCGTTCATGTACCTACTGTATATTGAAGCTTGTTAAAGAAAACTTATCCATAACTTTGGTTAAGATTATCAAATTCATTATTTCCAGAAATAAATTTTCGTCAATGCTAAAAAGTTGGTTGCATAACACATCTTTTTAAGGGAGGTAATCCTGTACTACTAATTATAGACTAGCGTGTTCATCATCTATATTAAGCCAAAGATTTTTAGAATATTGTCACAAAAGATAATATACTATAAATTGATATAAAAATCACGCAATTTATTATTTAGACATCAATGTAGCTTTTGTTAAGAAATATGTAGGTCGAAATGGGTACCTTAAATTTTATGGAAAGTATCAATGTCACTTAAGCGAATAAAAAAATTATTTCCATTTTTATGGATTTCAGTAAAGCTTTTCATGTGATAAACTATAATATTCTACTCAACACACTATTATTATGGCTTTAGACGCGTTATAAATGACTATAATATAAAAGTTATCCGTCCAATAGATATCAATTTTAGAAGTCAGTAATATCTGTTCCATTAATTTGATTATAAAATAGCGTACCTCAAGGTTCATTCTCACGTCCAATTTTACTTTTATTTTTACTCGTATATAAAATGACCTTTTCACGCTCTTCAAATATACTTAACTTCATGGTGTTTGCGAACGACATAACAGTCTTTTTCTTGTATACATGTAAATACAATAAAAAGACACAGTTAAAAATGAATTTGCAAAAGTTGTGAAGTGGCTGACTTCTACCAAACTTTAAGTAGCAATCAAAATAACTTCACAGTTTTTATAGTAACAAACAAAACGTACATTTGGAGGAGCCGAATGTCGAATCGATTGTCATAAAAGAACTTAAATTAACGAATTTTTTCGAGTAATGTTCGTCAAGAATTTATTAGAGAAGGATTGCAAAAATTCTTTAAAAGGATTCCTAAGAGCGTTGCAATAATGTTGAAACTTAAATATATATTAATATCCTATTAATTCGGTATCAAATATTTGTTCTTACATAATGTATTGCGCACTTACACGAGAAAACTGTGCTGGAAACGTTTTAATACTTTTATAATTCAGCGACGAGTAATAATAATATTAACTGATGATGATAATCAGCGAGGAGGACCAGAAAATGGCATAGCGCTTAGGCCAATTAAATGTGGCCTATCGTTCTAACTCTCGTACTCTTATTGCCAGCGACATCGGGTTTCGAACCCCGACCACAGTGTCTTCACTTCGCGGTGTTACCCACCGATCTACGAACGCTGAATATTAACCGATATTGATTTATTTGCTCATACGAATGCGTTCTTTAAAGAGTGAAAACAAAGAAAGATAAAAATGTTATCAAAATGTCACATTTCGTATTCATTCACAAATGTGTGTATATATAAACAAAATTAATAAAATACACTTGGTTCACAAATACTTCGTAATTCATCAAAAACATTCTCTCGTACCGGACTAGGAATAGAAAAACTATGCAAGTTATCTCTCAAATTTAGATTATCTTCATTCCTGAAATAATAATCGCTTATTTTTGTTGGATTAAAATTACAGAATGATTCAAGTTGACATTAAAAATATTTCTCATTTATTATTCGTTAAAAAATAAAGTGAAATCTTTTTAAATGAATGATTACCACGATCAATCTCTTATAAATGTTATTTATGATTTAATGTACTGTAACTATTATTTATTTCATTTATCGTATTTTTTTATTAATTGTTTTATTCTTTGAGTATTTCGTATTAACGTTAGTCAGGTGAGCGAACTTCCTATAAAATAATATGCGTTAACTTTCAGTTAATCTGAGATCCCATTAAAGCCAAAAGCGAAAGGGCCAAATTGCGGTGAAGTTAATATAACCGTTACAAAATTTGTGCGTGCATTGTTAAAATGTAATATTTACTCTTATTTCAGCAATAAAGAACTTTCTCTTTACCATTTCTAAAGAGATTTTCTATACGTGTTTAAGCAGCGTACAAGCTCAGTTAAACATAATTAACTACAACACACACACATTATAATAAAGTTTTCAAAATACGCCATAAATAATAATTTGATCCCTTGACCTGACACTTAAGAATGAAACAAAATTCATTGTTTGTAACAATTTCTTTTAAATTACAGAAAAATATAATTTCAGTGTAAAGAAAATGTACACTGACTACAAATTTAAAAAAAAAAGCTTTATAAATATGCAGTAATTAGAATGGTATCTTTACAATTTAATGTTCTTTATTCCTAAGCATAATATAACTGTATAGAATATGCTGAAAAATTTTATATTACAATATATACAATAATAATTTTACTTAAGTTACAAAAAGCAAAAAGTAAATCTCCAATTTTCAAAGAAATTTTCAAGCTGATTACAAATTAAAGGAAGCTTTCCAAATATGCAACAAACAGAATGGTACAGTTTCGGAAAAATGTTTGCCTACAAACAAAATTTCTAAAAATCAAAAAATTACTAAAAAAAAAGACTGCGTTTTGTTTCCTAATTTTTTATTACCATGACCAAAAAAAAAAAAAAAAAAAAAAAAAGAAAAAAAAAACTATTACCAATTATTAATTTTTTGTTTTTAAAAATTTTATGTTTCTGGGCGAAATTTTTTTCCGAAACTGTACCTATCCAATTTAACGCATTTCTCCTAAAAGTTGACGACAACGAAGACGAAGTTTGGTCCGCAAACAAAAATATACTCAATTGCCAACGCCATTTTAAGTTTGGTCGCCCCTATACGACTAAAGATATAGAAATTATAGAAAAGGTTCAGCGCCGCGCAGCAAAGTTTATTCTAACATTACGTGATAAAACATTCGCAAACTCAGAGCTGAATTTGTATACGATTGAAACTCGGTGTTTGAGAGGCAAATTAATTCAGATGTTCAAAATTTTAAAGCGATTTGACAACATAAATTATGAACTTTCTTTTTGAGAGGGGGGGGGGAATTCTAGAAAATAGGAACGTTACGAGAAACAATGGTTTTTAAAATAAGAGGCAAAAGATTTGAGACAAATGTTGCGAGGGGCTTTTTCACTTATAAGATAGTCGAGGTGGAATAGCTTTCCTGTGGAGATTGTGGCGAGCACTTCGGTAAATGTTTAAGAATAGGCTAGATAGATATTTACAGTAACAGAAATTTGTATTAAAGGGTGCGTAAATTAGGGATGCGTTTTATTTAATATAAGGAGTAGCCCGATTTTCCTTTTGCTTTAAATGTAGTGAGAGGGGAGCACTGGGAGTTCTCAGATGATACTCCATTGGTAGAGACGGGAAGCTTGATAGTAATTCTTGGGAGTCATAACCTCTGAATAGACATATTCAACTTCAGGGAAGCTGCTTAGCTAGAGTAGAGCTTTAGTTTTAAATAGTGTGTAACAATTTGGTAAAGAAGGAAAAAAATACGCGTGTGTACGCTGTCGAGGGAATTCTTAAATTTAGGGCTGCTGGCCAGCTAGAAGTGCCTCTGGATCAGTGCTCCCCTATCCAAGTAATTCTACGCGAAGGACGCTATATAAATTACGATATGATAGATCTTGAAAATGGGGAAAACACATTCCTGAGCGAAAGATGGCAATATAAATAATTAATTTTTTTAAATATGTCTCTCAGCACGATGGCCTTGGCATTCAACAAAGAAACGATGCAGCGATGAAATGATTGCTTCTTGTATAAAATAAATAAATAAATAAATCAAAATTCCTTTAAAAAGTGCATGGTGTATATTAGATTATAAGTAGTTTAGTTTTCGTGCTATACTTTATTTTTCAATATCCTTTAATTAATACGAGATAAGCATGCGTATGGTGTGAATGAGCTCTGAAGCTATTCTTTTCATTATATTTTTTCCTACTTTCCTAAAAGTCTTCCTTCACAACAATTTTTTGGTTAGTAGTGGCTGGCGGAGGAGGGAGATCCTTGTCTGTTCTATACTTTACTATTACTATTACTATTATTCCTGTGTGAAAGCTTTACACGTCTGTAAGTGTAAGCATAATATGGTATCAGTTTTTATTAGTCTATACTTCGATTTGTTTTCTACTTTTTCCCTAAACTTCTTGGGCTAGACCAGAGTGGATCTTTGGGTCTTTGTTTACTCCTAACTCTTTAATGCCTCGGGGTTTTTT
>JAJOZX010009292.1:137500-155000 GCA_023014485.1 Bathynomus jamesi
AGGTTATGAAAGACACCTTATGGGTTTTGTATTTTATTATGAAAATAAAGCCGTTATTTATTCACTGTGATATAACAAAAAATTGACAGTAATTAATTGATAGTTTTACGTTATGCTTATGACATAGACTTAGCTAATAAGATGAAATGTTAATAGCTTAATTGACACGTAATAAGTAATGTACTCTTTGATGGTATGTAAATGGCATGCGACATGGAACATTGAATGGGCCTAGTAAATGATATAAAGAATGCACGTGCGTTTGGTACATTGAATGGAAAACATGACACTGATTAAGTAGGCTAAATGATTGCATGGATGCACAAGGCATAATTGATGCGGCCTAATAATAATGGATTGAAATGCTTGACAATGATTACACAAAATATCGCTTATATATAAGACCATTATGTGATGTTAAGTGATTACGCCGAGAATATTTAGTTAACACACAAATATATGAATTGAACATAATAACGGATGATACGCGGAATTACGGTATTGAAATGACACTTGAATTGGATGACAGGCCTACTGTGTTCTTTCACGAGAGTCAGTTGGAACGTTTAATTACTCACTTTGGGAGTATAGCCTGCTGTTCGGCGGTAGGGTAATGTAGGCTTCACAAGAGTACTTAGAATAGGAGGTACTTATCTTAGGACGATGTAACCCTGTTGAAGGCGGGTTGAAGACGAACCTATTAACGTAGATTCGAGTTGTCGTTGTCCGTTAAGCCTCTCGAGATGATGGATGTAGAACTTCGTACGGAGGCCTGAGGTGATGTTACTTCTCGAGGTGCAGGATGGCTTTAAATGATCTTGCAGGCGTAGGCCCGTGGTGCTGAATATATCTCGAGGAATGTGGAGAAACTTGAAGGCCGACCCGGCAAACCGCAGGCCCGAAGCGATTCCGGTTGGGCCTCGAAGGATTGCTTCTGCAGGCGGTCTGTAGATCTTACTTGATGATAAATTGAAGGCCTTGAAGAAAGTAGCAAGCCGCGCCCCCGGCAAGGGGGCCGGAAGGCGGTTGGTGGACGTGTTGCTCACGTTCGATAATGTGAGTACGAGTGAGTGAGTGAGTGAGTGTGAGTGGAAGCTCGCTTTTATACGTAGTTCCTGTGACGTAGGACTTCGCGCCAAATCTTACGCCTTCTCCGCGCGTCCTTTCGTTGATAAGGGCTTACGTTCGCGCCTTTTGGGAAGAAACAGACGTTCCCATTGTTTGACTCTTGCCCACGTGTGTTTTCCAAGTTCTTTGATGATAGCGTGGAAGCAAAAGATTTCTGTCTATTTGCTGGTCTATTTCTTGTCGATCCGCTACATGACTATAAGGAACTTTCGGTTCTCTACAAGTGAAGCTAAAGACACTCTCTTTCGTACTTTCTGCAGTAATATATACGGACAGCAACCAATGTTCCCTCTAAGGTGTGCGCGTGTGCGCGCGCACACGCGTTGTGGAACCCGCGCACACAGCAAAATAAAATGCGCACAGGCTCAAGCGTATCATGAGTCACGACAGTAAATGAAGTAATTTAAAAAATTTCAGTTTAATGAATTCTATAACGAACAAATTAAGAAACCGCTTGAAAGAAAATCATATTTTATTTTATTGAATTTTATTATTTTTTATTTTATTCCTATTTTGTGAATGGATAAAATCATGTATTAATCTTGATAGTCTATTTTAAATTGCTAAATGCTAAAAATTGTTTTGAGAAATGATAACTAAAATAGTCATTTTCAATTAATGTTATTTTTATTTTATTTCTTTATTTTGTTGAATTTTATTTGGTACTTTTGCATTATCCTCCCAACACTAATTTTTTTTTATAATGGAAGGAAAATAAAGTACGTTAGCAAAACACTTAATTTTTAATCGTGAAAGGGCATGAAAGCAGTAATATTACATCATTAGTTATATGAATAAATATTCCTAACCTAACCTAACTTGAAGTCGGCTAACTAAGGCTAACGCCTGCGGCGGGCTGTTTTTAACCAAACCAAACCAAACCTAATCCCAACACTAATTTTTTTTATAATGGAAGGAAAATAAAGTACCATAACCAAAACCAAACCAACATTATATAAAAAAATTAGTGTTGGGAGGATAATGCAAAAGAACATTTTATTTTACTATTTTTTATTTTATTCATATTTTTAGAATGGATAAAATGTTTTCTTTTTTAAGAATATATAATATTGTAAAAAGTTTTTTAATATCCATTTAATAGTACCGTAATGATCAAGCTCTCACCTTATGGAAATAATATTTATTAAGTATTTAATATTTATATGTATTTCATTTTGAAGATAATAGCGCTCAGAAAAGTTTGCACAATTTTTCACCATGAATCTAAATGTATGCACAACGAAAATTTCTTGCGCACACGGACTAAAAAAAAGTAGAGGGAACATTGACAGCAACTCTGATTGAATTATAAAAAAGGTTCTGGCAGAACCCTAAATTTGCTGTACAACAGGTCCTTTAGACTCTTACCTAAATTACCCCCGAGATGCTCAGCTTCGCAAATGTTTGCTACCCGCAATGTCCCGAGCTTCCCGGAGGTAACAAGACGTGCTCAATACAGTCTAATGCAAAGAATTAAAAAATCAACCAACCCGATTATCCAAGCTATCCATGAGTCCTGCCGTTTATCCTCTAAGCTATGGAATTCTTGGTACGAAAACGTCTGTCTGTAGCTTCACTTAACTTCGACATTACTGTATTATTTCTAATCAACTGTATATATTTCTATCCTTAGTATGTGAACTGTCATTGTATTAATAATATTTGGCATATGGACTATAGTCTGCCCAATAAACCTTTTCATTTTAATTTCATACACACACACACACACACACACACACACACACACACACCACACACCAATAAAGACGCATATATATATATATATATATATATATATATATATATATATATATATATATATATATACACACATATATATATATACATATATATATATATACAAAAGGCCTTCAAAATAAGTGCTGATCCTTTTTATTTTGCATATCTTTTATTAAAAGAAACTTATAGATACTTTTCTTAAACCTTTAAAATGAAGAAAATCAGTTTTATGCAAAAACAGTTTCGATATTTGCACGATTCACTTCGAGAACTTGTGACATAAAATATCTCTATTGTATAGACCGTCATTTTGAAAATCTTGTTCATTCTATTGCATAATGGTATAAAAATTGAAAAAATATTACATTTAGGAAAAATATCGCGTTTTTGCTTGAAAAAACTCTTGAATTTATGCATTTTAAATGTTCAAGAATATGTACAAGGGTTGTTTAGTCTCGTTCGTAAGAGCAAAGGTCGCGTGACGGAGGGGACCTACAGTACAGCTTTACGTGGGATCCGAACCAGAGTCGCTAAATTATCCGGACACAGAAGACGGTCCCCCATCCAACTACTCTCCAGACCCAATGTCCCTTAACGTCGGTGATCGACAGGAAGAGGTGGTACAGTAACGACACTGGCCACGAAGTAGCCATTGGCAAAAATATGAACAAGTTACTGTTGATGAAAAGTTTAAGCAAAGTAAAATGATTAGTCCTTTCTTCAACACACACACACACCACACTCACTCTCTCTCTCTCTATCTCTCTCATAACCTATATCGTGTGTATCATATATATATATATATGTATATATATATATATATATTTTTTTTTTTTTTTATTGGGATTGTTTAACCTCCTTCGCAACATCTACGGTCATATGACGGAGGGGACCTACAGCTTTACGTGGGATCCGAACCACGGGTCGCTACATAATCTGAGCGCGGAGGACGGTCTCTCATCCAACTACTACCCAGACCCAATGTCGCTTAACTTCGCTGATCTCCGGGAAGAGGTGTTACGACATTGGCCACGACGTAGCCTATATATTATATATATAAATAAATAAATCATTTATCACCTATTTACAGGTGATATATCATGCAAACACGAGGTCAATAAATGAGAGAAAATTCCAACAGGATTTCAATTGAATTGGAACATTTCATCAAACTCGGACATTTTTCCAATAAAAAAGTGAATAAACATCTCTTCAAACGGCACAAAATCTAAATTATTTACACAATAGATTCCACAGAATAAGTTAAAGAGTAACAAAAATTTAAACGGAGTTCTCATCCGACCGAATTATTTGAAGTAGAGAAAGCTGAAAATAAAATATTAAATAACTAGAAACGTTTAAAAAACAACAAAAAAACGTAAAAATCTAAGGTAAAACCAACAGTCAACGAAAAAAACCAAGCCAGCATTACAATTTTAACCCTGAACGTAAATTGCCAAATGCGAATTAGATTTGTGAACCTTTTCGGATAAAACTATATATATATATATATACTGTATAATTTTTAAAACAAACATGAAAAAGATTTAAAAAAAAACAATTCTTAGTTTTCTTCGTGAACGGAATATATTGCCATCAGACAGACTTTTAAAATTAAAATTATTTTTTCAAACTTTAATATTGAATTATTTATGTATTTTCATACTAAATAATGTTATATATATATATATATATATATATATATATATATATATATATATAGTTTTATTGTCTCTCTGGAGGATTCTGTTTGTGATTAATTATGATAGCGTTTTAATATTTACTTTTAATATATTAATGTAATTTTCTTTTTTTTAATTTATGGCAGTGATGATGAAAAATGTGTTTCTGAAATATTTGTTTATGTGAATATGAGGTTTCCTAACAACGAATTTATATATATATATTATGAAAAGAAGGATCAACACAACGGCAAACATTTTCATTTATTTGTACATCAGACGTTTCGACAAATCTTTTGTCATCATCAGTGAGTTAAGTCTTAAAACCTTAAAACAAAATTGAAAAGTGAAAGTTACATCAATACAATATTAAAACCATTAAAATTAAAACCTTAAAGCAAAATGAAAATTGCATCAATACAAAATTAAAATCATTTAAATTTCATCACTATAAAAACTAAATTAAATTAAATTTCATCACTATAAAAACTAAAATTAAATTACCTCAATAGGTAAATACACAATGTTTACATCCACCTCCATACTTGGCAAAGTCTAACGGAACACTAGATGGTCAGAGGATTAGAAAGGGTATGTCTGTGAAAACGGTTGGTTAGTCAAAAGAGTCGTAATTTGTAGGATGAGCTATTATTATTAAGGGAGGGTTTGTTTCTATAGATGTACAAAGATTCTAAAATTCGGAGTTCTGTAAGGTTATTGGATCTAGTTAAAATTTCAAACTGAGTTTTGTGAAGGGGATGGTCGTTTTCATTACTGTGGTTTCTAATTGCGGATTGTGGAGGGCTACTGAGGGACGGTTGGTACGGACTGACAAGCCCAAATGTTGAGAAAGGCGCACCTCCAGTTGGAGTTGAGTGCTGCCAATATACGCAGCCTTACAGCTGTCGCACGTGTATTTGTAAACAACATTGGGGCATACAGTTTTGGGGAATTCATCTTTGAACTTTAAAAAATTTGATAATTTAAGTGGGTTGACGAAGGCGAATCTAAAATTTATTTGGGGATAACTAGACTTGAGTAGTTTGGACAATTCACCTCGAATACGCACCAACCGTCCCCTCAGTAGCCCTCCACAATCCGCAATTAGAAACCACAGTAATGAAAACGACCATCCCCTTCACAAAACTCAGTTTGAAATTTTAACTAGATCCAATAACCTTACAGAACTCCGAATTTTAGAATCTTTGTACATCTATAGAAACAAACCCTCCCTTAATAATAATAGCTCATCCTACAAATTACGACTCTTTTGACTAACCAACCGTTTTCACAGACATACCCTTTCTAATCCTCTGACCATCTAGTGTTCCGTTAGACTTTGCCAAGTATGGAGGTGGATGTAAACATTGTGTATTTACCTATTGAGGTAATTTAATTTTAGTTTTTATAGTGATGAAATTTAATTTAATTTTAGTTTTTATAGTGATGAAATTTAAATGATTTTAATTTTATTGATGCAATTTTCATTTTGCTTTAAGGTTTTAATTTTAATGGTTTTAATATTGTATTGATGTAACTTTCACTTTTCAATTTTGTTTTAAGGTTTTAAGACTTAACTCACTGATGATGACAAAAGATTTGTCGAAACGTCTGATGTACAAATAAATGAAAATGTTTGCCGTTGTGTTGATCCTTCTTTTCATCTGTAAGCTCCGGTTCCCTAAGGAGAAGTCAATAGCTTTGATATATATATATATATATATATATATATATATATATAATATATATATATATATATATATACAGGGTGTCCCATAAGTCCGGCATCATAGGAGAAATTCATATTTTTCTATTTCTACAAACCATAATTCATATTTTTCTCTTTCCAGGCCATAATGTCTGTGAGCAAGGAAGAACGAATCCAGATAATTCTACTCATAGGAAATCGGAGTCAAAGAGAGGCCGCTGCTGAATTTAACAGACTGCATCCAGACCGCGAGCCAATAACACAGAGTTATGTTAGCAGACTCGTTGCAAAGTTTAAGGAAACAGGATCCATAGAAGATAAACCACGCAGTGGACCTTCAAGGAGGTCCACTGACGATGATACAGCGACTGCTATCCTGGCTCATTTTAACAGAAGTCCCAATAAGTCTCTTCGGCGATTGTCCGCCGAGACAGGAGTGTCGAAAAGTAGCATCCATCGCATTCTTCAGGCTCACAAATGGCATCCATATAAACTTCAGATCCTACAGAAATTAAGCGATGATGATCCCCCCCGGCGGATGGAATTTTGTGAAGAGGTTACGGAACAATAAAACAATGGTGGACATATTGAGCGCGTTCTGTAAATAAAAGCTTTTGTTTTGCCTTTTTTTATTATTTTTCTTATGATGCCGTACTTATGGGACACCCTGTGTGTGTATATATATAAAAACCTAGGTTAACCTTGGTTTTGCTTCCGCCCAAATTGTTCATTCTGACGAAGGTCAAGCTTATCACTCCACCTTAGTGTATATACAGTATATATATGTGTGTGCCTTCATGCATTAGGTTGATGCGTGTATAGTATATAACATATCCGATTGGGAGAATCGGTTAGTGGAATTTCAGAGTATCATTCAAATCCGGTTAGCAAATGATTATATATAGATTTTTTTAGTGACCATCGATTAATATACAGGGTGTACATAAAGTCAGGATCTATTTTTGTGAAATAATTTTTTTTTCCTATTTTTCTTTTCAGAAGCCCTTAGAATGAATACAGAAGAGCGTGTGGCAATAGTAATTTGGCGAATCGAGGGAAAGAAATACAATGACATCAGAGAGAAGTTTAGAAGGAGATTTCATAAGCCGGGGCCAATAGACAAGACAATACAAAAATTGGTGAACAAATTTAAACGAACGGGATCTGTAAATGATGAAGCAAGATCAGGACGACCGTGTATGTCAGATCTTACCGTGAATGCAGTACGCGGAATTATCACTGAGGAGCCACGTACGTCCGTTCGTGCTGCATCACACAGACTCGGCCTCCCGACGTCATCTGTGCACAAAATTCTGAAAGTTAATTTGCGGAAGAAAGCTATCATTTTCAGGTTTTGATTTACATGAGGAAGATTTCCCTCGACGAAGTGCTGTGTGTGCTGATCTCGTAGAACAAATCTGGAGTGATAATTTAATGGACAACATTCTCTTTAGTGATGAAGCCACTTTCCATACGTGTGGAAAAGTAAATCGCCATAACTGTCGAATTTGGGCAGATGAAAGACCGAATGATTTCGTCCAAAATTGGGAAAGACACCCACCTAAAGTTAATGTCTGGATGGGTTTAACAAAATCTAAGGTTTATGGTCCTTTTTTCTTTGCTGAAGCTACAGTTACGGGGCTTATTTATCTGGACATGTTGCAGCAATTCCTTGAACCTCAGCTGATTGGGGATAGGATTGTTAGTTCCGTCGTCTATCAACATGATGGTGCTCCTTGTCACTATGCCAAAATTGTTCAGGATTATCTAAATGGACGTTTTCCAAATCGCTGGATCGGACGCGGAAGCAACCAAAGACCTTGGCCAGCGAGATCACCAGATTTAACCCCTTTAGATTTCTTTGCATGGGGCTTTATCAAATCGCACGTCTATCAGACAAAGATTACGAGTCTTGAAAACTTACGTACACGTATACGAACTGCTGCAGATAACATAACCCCGCAAATGCTCCAGAATGTGTTTAGAAATGCTGCGGAACGATTTGAGCTGTGCAGGGATACTGATGGGCGTCACGTCGAATCCTACTCTTAATTATTTAATAAATGTTACCACTTTATCATTTTATGATTGAATTCCATATAATTTCCAAGTGCTTCACAAAAATAGATCCTGACTTTATGTACACCCTGTATATACGAGTATAACCTTGGTTAACCTTGGTTTTCCTTCTGCCAAAGGTCAAGCTTGTCACTCCACCTTAGACCTACAGTTTAACGTAGAATCCGAACCACGCCCCACCACGGGCGGTCGGAAATTACAGTCCTCGCCCGGACTCGATCTCACGACCTCCCGATCAGCAGCCCAGCGTCTTAACCACTAGGCTACCCAGAGCACCCATTTATCTACCAACAAATTTTTTTTATCGAGTGGAAGGATAAACCCGCTACTGGTCTCAAAACAACCCTCACTAGGTATACCTCTTCAAAGGAACAAAGTGCATCTTGGGTGATGGTATGGTGTGGCATTTGGAAGGATCGCATCATAGGCCCCCTCTTTTTCAATGAACATGTCACTGGAGGCACCTACCTACGTATGCTCAAGGAAGAAGCATTTCTCAGTGTCTTGAACGAAGAAGGAAATTTCCCAACATGGTTCCAGCAAGACGGCGCTCCTGCACATTACAGCACCCAAGTAAGGGAATACCCGTACCAACAATTCCCTGGTCATTGGATAGGACGTCGAGGGCCTGTGGAATGGCCAGCTAGAAGCCCGGATCTCACGCCACTAGATTTTTATCTCTGGGGCCACTTGAAAGCACTGCTATACGCAGAGAAAATTAGGAGTGTTGAACATTTGCGGCAGCGCATTATTGAGGCATGTAACACCATTACTCCTGACATCATTCACCGTGTGCTTGCTGACTGGGTATCACGTCTGAATTTGTGTACTGAAAACAATGGTGGACATATTGAGCACGTTCTATAAATAAAAGCTTTTGTTTTGCCTTTTTTTATTATTTTTCCTATGATGCCGGACTTATGGGACACCCTGTATAATTAGTAAGTTGTAATATTCGACTCATCCAATATACAGTATAAGCTTTGAAATGCATTCTTCAAATGTAAAACCATACAATAGAAGTCTATATATATATATATATATATATATATATATATATATATATATATATATATATATAATATATATATATATATATAAACACACATCGGGCGGTTGATGTAGTGTATTTAGATTTTCAAAAGCGTTTGACGCCGTGCCGCACAAAAGACTGATTGAAAAAACTAAGGCTCATGGAATCAGGGGTGTAGTAATAAATTGGCTAGAAGAATGGTTGCGAGGCAGGAAACAGAGGGTGGTCGTTGATGGAGCGGAGTCGTGTTGGGCTAATGTAGCGAGTGGCGTTCCTCAGGGTTCTGTATTGGGCCCTTGCTTTTTCTTATATATATTAACGATTTAGATGTCGGCCTAGTCAGTACAGTTTCAAAGTTTGCGGATGACACGAAGCTGGGTGGTAGGGCGATTAATGACGAAGATAGAGGTAAAATTCAGGAAGATCTGAATAAAATCGTTGATTGGTCAGTCACATGGCAAATGAGATTTAACGTGGATAAGTGCAAAATTATGCATATAGGTTCGCGTAACGGTAATTTTGCGTATAGTATGTCAGGGAAAGATTTAACAAGCGAAGAGCAGGAAAAAGATTTAGGAGTTATAGTCACTGGTGATTTAAAAGTAGCGAAACAGAGTACAGCGGCGTCAATAAGGCGAACAAAGTGTTAGGTTTTATAGCTCGAAATTTTGAGTACAAATCGCGCGATATTATAGTTCCTCTTTATAAATCATTATTTAGACCCCATTTGGAGTACGCGGTCCAATTTTGGAATCCGCATATGCGCAAAGATATAGACAAATCGAAAGAGTTCAAAGACGAGCAACTAAGATGATTCCGTCTCTTAGGTCAAAGTCGTACGAGGATAGGCTTAAAGAGTTAAATTGACTACACTCGAGACTAGGAGGTTAAGGGGTGATCTAATCCAGGTTTTCAAAATTATGAATGGGTTTGATAACGTAGATAGAGATAGCTTTTTCGAAATATCTCAATATAAGGACTAGAAATAACGGGTGTAAGTTGACAAGTAGAAGGTTCGAGACAGCAGTTGCGAAAAACTTTTTTACGCATAGAATAGTAAATAGCTGGAATAGTTTGCCGGTAGAAGTAATTAGTAGCACGTCTATAAACATGTTTAAGAATCGATTGGACGCGCATGTTGATAGAAAGGGTATAGTTTAAGGTAGTAAAATTAAGGCTTTGTGGGGATAGATCCCACAGCTCAACACAAGTGTTGTGGGATATAGGGAGGCAGCGTCTTGGGTTAGGGGATACTCTCTGTCCTTACACACCCCATTTAAAGAGATTCCTCTGCCGAGCGGTGCCCCCCATAGTACTGTGAGGTATTGAAAAACTCATGATCTTCACTTGCCCCACAAACACCTTTAAATGGGAGACCCATAATGGGTGCACACACATTTCTACATTACTGTACAGTCTTTACAGCCACACCTACACTTTTCCTCGTAAGTGTATATATTGTAATGTATATGGTTGTAAATTTGACTTGGTCCGCAATCGATATGAACCGTGACTTGATGGATACCGTAATGAAATTGACTGGATTCTTTGGATCTGATATATTTGCATGTCCGTTATATAATAGATATAGAGTGTAACATATTTGTGGATAGTAGTCTATTATGACTTGATCCTCTGGATCGAGAGATTCTATCTTTAGTTTTAAATCGATAATTAATTATTTTTTAAATTGATAATGTATATGGTTGTAAATTTTGACTTGGTCCGCAATCGATATGGACCGTGACTTGATGGATACCGTAATGAAATTGACTGGATTCTTTGGATCTGATATATTTGCATGTCCGTTATAAATAGATATAGAATGTAACATATTTGTGGATAGTAGTCTATTATGACTTGCTCCTCTGGACCGAGAGATTCTATCTTTAGTTTTAAACCGATAATTAATTATTTTTAAATTGATAATTATTTAGTTTCGTAAAAATTGGTCGTTGCCAATTTACCGGCAGTTTTTTAATAAGTTTCTTATGTTCTTGTGGTTCGGAACCCACGTAAAATTGTAGGTCCCCTCCGCCACCCACGGAGGACATACACAATACACGATTACGAACCAGTTAGGTAGACCAGCCATCAGTGGATCCTAGGGTCTTTGTTGGTCTGAAACATTATAACATTATATATCACACACACACACACACACACACACACATATATATATATATATATATATATATATATATATATATATATATATTTATTTCTTTAAATTCTTATTCAACATTTCTTCGTGACAAACATTTTTTATTGTTCATTTATTTACTTTTTTTTTATTTACTGTATTCTTTATTTATACGTTTCTCGTTTATTTATGTATATGTATAATAATTATTTATACAATTATTTTGAGGACGGAAAAGCAAGGTTATATATAGGGTATCGCAAAAGTCCCAGTCTATTTCTCGTAAGGAGTGAACAAGAAACAGATTGGGACGTTGGGGACAACCTGTACATGAACGTGATTTTTTTAAGTCATTTAATTTATTTATTTATGAAGTAAAAACCAATAAATCTTACAAGACGCCAAATTAGGTTTAGGGGAGTTTATTTTCATATGTTGGCAACACTGGACCTAACCCTTTCATTTTTTTCAATTCAATCCGTATGGTGTCGTATAGCGTGGAGCAGAAAGTGTTCGTTGTGAAACAGTATTTCCAAAGTGGATATTCCGTTATGACTGTTCTAAAACGATGTCGTGATGAATTTTGTGTGCGTGATGAAGCGCGTGAAGATGCTGTTTTACGTTTAGTTCATCAATTTGAAGAAATAAGAAGTGTTGTTCACCATCGAAGGGTCACGCTGGGCATCCTACACTACGCACGTTTGAAATAGTGGAGGATGCACGAGCAGTACTAGTGAGAAGCCCCTCGCAAGAGATAAAATGCAATTAAGCTAAGCTTGAGTGCTATTGGGAAAAAAGACGCCTGGTGTTTGCAAACAAATCTTTTGAGCTTCTTGTAAATAAGCCACACATTTTAACCTGATATTGTTTTTCAACGAGCCAATTCCATTTTAATGGTTATGTGAACCTGCAAACTGCACGAATTTGGGTTTTACAACCCCCTCCCCTCCCAATGCTGTTGTCGACAATCGCATCCACGAGCTATACAGTTGGATGTATTTTGTTATGTAACGGCATCTTTGGCCCAGTGTTCATTGAAGGTATGGTGAATTCTGATGTTTATCTCAAGTTGTTACAAGGGATAACGTCATCCCTTTTCTAATAGGTTGTTGTGTCGACATGAATCATGAATTTCTAAAAGATGGCGGAAGGAGTCACACAGCAGGTGTTGCATTGGATTTACTGAACGATAATTTCGACACAAGAGAGCTGTCGACAGATCCTCTAAAACTACTTCCTCTGGGGATACTTAAAGGACAAAGTATTAGAGTCCAATCCGCGAACTTTGGAAGTTCTAAGAAGAACAATTTGACGCTTGAAGGTGAAAGTGATTCAAATGCATTTTTCATCGATTTTTACCTTTTGCCAAAAAGTGACTCAAGTACTTGAATTCACACTCTACGCGCCGTATGTGTGCCCGAAGTGATTCTGATGACTCAGTGACTCAAATCTCACTTTGCGAGAAGAAAGTGTGATGAGAGGTAACAAGTACTTGAATCATTTCTTCAGTTTTGGCGTATAACGTAATGATGGGGTTGTTTAACCTCCTTCGCAACATCTAAGGTCATATGACGGAGGGGACCTACAGGTTTACGTGGGATTCGAATCATGGGTCGCTACATAGTCTGGACCCAGAGGACGGCCTCCCATCCAACCCAATGTTGCTTAACTTCGTTGATCAACAGGAAGCAGTGTTACGACATTGGCTACAACGTCGCCCATATTTTGGTGTTCTGAATGCACTTGAATCACTTCCATTTCGACACATCCAACTGAACAGTGTGTGTGTGTGTGTGTGTGTGTGTGTGTGTGTGTGTAGATAGGTATTGTATAATGTATGTATGGTACATATGTGATGTGTACACACACACACACAAATTATATGCAGTATATATTTGCCAAGTAGATTAAAGGTGCTTTCCCTATTTGTATGCGTCTTCCCATTGGTATACCTCTTCCTCAACCTTCTATACTGCATGTTTCAGGGAACAATTCCCATAATAAACTTAAATCCTTTCGTGTATAAATCACGTAGTCTCAGGACGACATCGTGTATGAAATAGGGCTTCTACGTGCACGCATTACGTGTTATAAGTTCTTGTACATGATCTCGCAGAGTAATTTCTGGTTTGTAATTTGAAAAAGGTCAGAAATGTAATTTTTTCTGATGAAGAACATACCATTAAAATGGAAGAATTATCATGTTTATTCCATTCTTCTCGAGTTGGTTGGTTGGTTGGTAAATTTAGTTGTGTAAAAGCGGTTTAGTCGATAAAATTCTCTCTCTCTCTCTCTCTCTCTCTCTCTCTCTCCTCTCTCTCTCTCTCTCTCTCTCTCTCTCTCTCTCTCTCTCTCTCTCTCTCTCTCTCTCTCTCTCTCTCTCTCTCTCTCTCTCTCTCTCTCTCCATAAGTGTGGTACCGATTTTTTTAAATACATATATGTAAAAGCGAATTACCCAAACCTAATCTAACTTAACCTAACCTCAACATATCTCTTTCCGACAACAAAAATGCTCCGAGGTACCGAAAGCGTTATCAAAAAAAAAAAACCGCGAGTTATTACACACTCGACCTCACTTATCCCCAGCTGTCCACGCGCACACATACACACACACACACACAAAAAAAAATATATATATATATATATATTATATATATATTTACGCATTACTTGTGCCAAGGCGAGTACATTTGGACGTCGTGTTTAAATAAATAGTTGGAGCGGCATTTGCAAAACAATGCGGTCATTATTAAAACCTTTTTCATTATCGGATTAAAGGTGTTTCAATGCAGCAGAAAAGAATAAAAGGTGTCGAGCAAACACCTTTTTTCTCTTTCGGCTTTCTTTATGTTCTCGACAGTTAACCATTTAGTAAAAGAAGACAGTAACACGTACTCTATATATATAAATATATATATATATATAAAATCAGGGTCAGGTATTAAGATTGGAATGTGTGTCTTTGTCGAAAGGATCACGTATAAATTTAGCATATTAACCTAACAACCTGTTAATTACATCAAGGTTATCTCGAAAAACATGCCAAGGGCATCTTTTATATATATATATATATATATATATATATATATAATATATATATATATATATATATATATATATAAAATCACACTCCTTCCGGCTAATATTATTTGCCTATATATATATATATATATATAACCTAAAACATAATTAAGTCCAGTGCCATTATTTAATAATGATAAAGAATACCTCCGAAATAGAGTTACGAGGTATTTGTATATATATATAATACATAAAAATATGAAATAAAACTGCACCAGTTTAATAAAATAGCCTAACACTGTATACTGTATATAAATTTATTATAAAGATTTTGAATTTTACCTGAAAAAAAATTTAATTGATGGCTTAAGTAAAATATTATTATATTTTTAATGTGAAGGAGTTAATTGAATTGAAGCCAATACTAATATAAGAGACGTAATTTAATATTTCCTACAAAAGTAAATAACATTTTTTTATCTACCTATAATTTTAAATATATATACAGTATATATATATATATATATATATATATATATATATATATATATTATATATATATATATAAGTACAGGCAGAATTAAAGTAAAATAAAATTAGTGGCTGTGAATTAGGCCAGATTTCATGTACATTTGATTCTTCAAAAGGTTTTTTGTTTGCGCAAATTTAGGTCAAGCAAATCGATTATATTATAATATATATATATATATATATATATATATATTATATATGCTGCAAACCCACAAAGAAAAAGAAAAACGATTCCAAGGCCTTTCGTGTATTCAAAGCTACACCTCGTCAGGGAATGAAGATAAAAGGCGAGATGCCCATAATATATACAACGTTACGGAAAAACAAACAATTAGCACATGCTTAACAAGGTTAATGAGAGGCCAAAGAAATTTTAACATGATATCGTCAATTTTATACGTCCCCGCACTGTTATTGAAATTGTTTTTAAAATGAATAAATGCACATTCTAGAATATTTCTTTCTATTATATCTCTGTTTTTAACAAGCGCTTTAGAACTATCCCATTTGATGCTATGGTTACATCTATACATATGGTTTAAATAAAGCATTGGAAGTATTAGCTGTTCTACAAGCATATTTATGCTGTTTTTACCCTAATATCTAACGTTTTACCGGTTTTGGGCCTATATATACTGAGTTACATTGTGTACATCCGATCGAATACACACAACCAACAACATTATCAGGGCTATTCTTTATTAGGCGTGATTTAAAGTATTATTATTTTAAAGATTACATTAATGCCAATTGCTTTAAGTACAGTTGGAAGTATTGAAAATTAACATGGTAAGGTAGGCTAAGGATATTTTTACGCTGAAATTCCTTTACAATTACATTATTATAATACCTATTCTTGGCTTTCTTAGACAGTTATCTAAAAATGAAATAGGATAACATAATTTAGTACCAATATTCATGATATTGCATAACTCGGAATCTAAAAACTCAGGACTGAACTCTCAATGCTCGAAGAAACATAGCAGAGAAAATAGAGGATTTAATCGAAGGATGATGGTCAGAATAAAAATGCACATAAGAGTTATTATTAGTAGGCTTACGGTAGACTTCATATTTGAACTGATTAGAGCATCTCCAAATCTTTAGATCAAGAAAAGATAGGCTTCCATCCTTTTCTTTTTCAACTGTAAACTTAATAGATGGGACTAAATTGTTGAGCCCACCGAGAAATAAGTCCACATCTAAATTATTAGGCCAAAGGCATAAAATATCATCTATATACCTGTACCAAACCAGGTTAAAATTAACAATCGTAGGCAAAATTCTACTTTAAAAAAATTCTATATATAAATTAGCTAGTACAGGTGAAAGGGGATTTCCCATAGCCAATCCAAACGACATAGCATAAAACTTATTTTCAAACTGAAATTTACAATCTTTGACACAAAGCTTAATTAACTCAATAAGAGTGTTGTGTTGAACAGGGAAAGAATATTCAGAGATCTTATCTTTTAAAAAATCAAATGGGTCATCAACAGGGACTTTTGTGAATAGCGAGCATACATCGAAGCTTACCAATTTGAAATTAGGGAACTTCAGTTTGTCAATAAGATCCATGCTATTTACAATATGTGACTCAGAAATGGAGCCAACTAACGGCGTTAATAAACTAACTAACCATTTTGATAGCTTATAGGTTACGGAGCCCACTGAGCTAACAATAGGCCTCATGGGATTATTAACTTTGTGTGTTTTTACTAAGCCGTTCCTCATGCGTGGAGAAGTACACTTTTGGATGATAATTACAACAACTTACGTAGAAGATGCAGAACTCAGAATAGGAAATTAAACAATAGACTGGAGGATTTAATTCGTAATAGTTACTGGACTAAAAAAAGTGATTTTAGTAATATTGTTAACTTGTCGTCCCAAGAACTAGACTTCAATACGAAATGTGCGTTAGGCTTTGGGTTAGGTTTCTCAGTCCCAAAAAAGCCCAGCAGTTTACTGATTGCTAAGTCTTTTATTAATTTTGAAAAACATAGTAATATTTCCGAAAGTGAGGTGACTTTAGCCAAAGGTTGTGTGTAAGTGCTTTTAATACGAGGTTTGAATCGAATTATCCTTTGAGGTTTGAAAAGCCCTAAAAACACTGAAAAATAATGATTCATTACATATTACTAAAGCGGACAAATCCAATTCGATCGTCATCATGGACAAAAACAGTTATGTTGAAAAGATGAATACGTTATTGAGTGATCGTGACACGTACAAACCTCTAAATAGAGACCCATTGGAGAATGTTAATAAAATGTTTAACAGAAAATTAAGAGAAATATTAAAAAATAACTATAATGGGCTTTCACAGCAGTTTCTTAGTATCAATCCGTCACTACCACATCTGTACGGCTTAGTAAAAACACAAAGTTAATAATTCCATGAGGCCTATTGTTAGCTCAGTGGGCTCTGTAAC